>AWOL01S0055629.1:32707-53097 GCA_000715115.1 Nicotiana otophora | reverse complement strand
TTAAAATTGAATGCCTTAGATCCTATACTCAAGTTTATCAGCTTTGCAAAGAGGATTTTCCTTGGCCAAAAGCGCACGTCCCATAGACTTGAAATTGAATGTGCATGCATGTTCCTTTGGGTACCTATGAATCTTGCAAAACATTCCACCACACTTACAACTAAACCCTACTAATTCCACCTTCTTCTTACAATTCTTGCACCTTTCTGTCTTCATCTTCATCGTCAAACGATAGTCGTTTTCAGTTTTAACAGTATCATCAACAGTAAGTAAAAATAACTTTTCAGATAAAGCTATTGCACTCTTGGCGGATTCTTCTTTCAAGAAAGCTTTATAGCATTGGGAACAAAGGTTGTGATTGCTTGGGTTACCATAGAAGCCGCAACCCCTTGCGCATAAACTTGTGTTTTTTGCTTTGTCACAAGAAGTCATTCTTTACCCTTTGAAAGAATTAATTTTCTTCACCGGTAGAAATAGTGTTGTTAGCTCTTCTCAATTCATGAGTGCAGCGGATCTTGTATTTGACGTTATATATAGAGGAAGCTTGTAATCCAAATTAAGATCGAACTGGGACTTTCCTAATTTAATATCCCTCTCCCCTTTTCATTTGGTTTTTGTTTGAGAATATTTATTATTAATATTTGGAAATCCTTGCCCGACACAAATTTAGACAATAGTTAGTGAGGTCAATCAAAAAACACCAAGTGCGAGTAAATTTTGTATCATTAGAAATCACTTACCTTAAATACGTAAGCTATGATCTAAGCATAGAGCACTATGAAAATGGCAATGTGATGGTCCTAATGAGTGAATAATGTAGGACTAATATATATGAGTTTGTTCCATACAAAATTTGTGATCAATATGAATTAGTAAAAGTCATTTCAGTTACCAATAAACTTACTCCATATACAAAACCTTTTTTTATCTCGTTTGTACATGAGTAAAAACAGGCACATACAGGGGAAAGCAATGTTAAAATTGCAAGAATTGTTTTAATATTGTTCAACCAGATAATAAAGAGGTGAAAACCAATCATCAAAATAAAAATTAATCAATAAAGAATGACGGGAATTTTCGTTTTTAAAATTTTTGCACCATTAGATTCTCAGCAATAAGTATAAAGAATTGACAAAGAAATTTTACAAATAATTCCTATATGCATAATTGTATAGTTATGACATACTTTCATCAAACTCATCTTACGCACGGCATGACAAAGTAAAACCACTTTTAAAAAATCCTCCTAGTTTTGTTATCAAAAAATTATATTGATATTAGATTTATCAAATAAATAACTAAAGTGAATTGTCTTCTCAAGAATATATATGAAATTCCTTGTTAAAAAAGAGCAAAGCTTGAATAAGAAAAGCATCATACGTTTTTCAAGTCGGTGCTCATGGACTTTAGAGTTGCAGATCTATCAATAGAGAAGTATGAATCAAAGCATCTCAAAAGGAAACTTCCAAGTTTACACTAATTGGTATTAATCAAAACTAATAGAGAAGTATGAGTCAAAGCATCTCCAAAGGATAGTGCAACTTTATACTAATTGGTATTAATCAAAACAAAGGCAATAGACTTGAAATTGAATGTCTTAGATCCTATACTCAAGTTTATCAGCTTTACATAGAGGATTTTCCTTAGCCAAAAGCGCACGTCCCATAGACTTGAAATTGAATGTGCATGCATGTTCTTCTGGGTACCTATGAATCCTGCAAAATATTCCACCACACTTACAACTAAACCCTACTAATCCCACCTTCTTCTTACAACTCTTGCACCTTTCTGTCTTCGTCTTCATCGTCAAACCATCGTCGTTTTCAGTTTTAACAGTATCATCAACGGTAAGAAAAGATAACTTTTCAGATAAAGCTATTGCACTCTTGACGGATTCTTCTTTCAAGAAAGCTTTATAGCATTGGGAACAAAGGTTATGATTGCTTGGGTTACCATAGAAGCCGCAACCCTTTGCGCATAAATTTGAGTTTTCTGCTTTGTCACTAGAAGTCATTCTTTTCCCTTTGAAAGAATTAATTTTCTTCTGGTAGATTGAAGCAACTTATCACCTGTAGTAATAGTATAGTTAGCTCTTCTCAACTGATGAGTGCAGCGGATGTTGTCTTTGCCGTATATATAGAGGAGGCTTGTAATCCAAATAAAATCGAACTAGGACTTTCCTAATCTAACAATATCCCTCTCCCCCTTGTCTTTGGTTTTTGCTTGAGAATATTATTAATATTTGGAAATCCTTGCCCGACACAGATTAGGAAAATATTTAGTGGGTCGATCAAAAATTTCGGCCTTCTTTAATATGGATATGGAATGTTGTTTATGTCCTTATTTAACTTCGCGTAATTGTTATTTCGGGGCATGCAATATTTTTTCTTTTTCTGTTTTCATTTTACTTTTTTTGGAATAAATGATATAGAGTTACTAACTAGATAAGCACCTAAGTGGCATGTTAGAGATGCAGGTCCTATGTCCACCAAGCCAATCTCTTTTTCCTTTCCCCTACCCCAACATTCTCCTTCTCTCAAACCCTCAAACATTTGAAAAGAACAAAAGAAATAAGAAAGAAATAAGAAAGTAAGAGAGAGAGAGAGAGAGATATTTATACATCAAGTCCCTGTAAGAGTTAGATAGAATAGAAAAAGAAATTAGGCCAAGCTTAATATAATAAAAGTAGGATATAAAGAGGATCGAGGAACAACAGCCAACACCAAGAACTAGATTAAAATTACAAAAGTTAGCCAAAAAAGAATATTAAAATTAGCAAAGTCCTAATTTGATTTCCATTTGGAAAACCAACTTTTTTATGTGATCTTAACTCTTTTTTTTCATTTTTTCAAATTTATAATCATTATTTTCCTTCATTGCCAGTAATTACTAAAATATTAGGGGAAGTATTGCGTACTTTTCACGGCCACAAAAATTTAATTAAAGATGTATCTTTTACCGCAATATTATTCTTTGTAAATTCATTAGATGATAATAAGTTGATAATAGTATTTCTTCTGTCGATGTACAAGAATTGTTAAAATTAAAATATGTTAAACAATGTCTTGGTTGTTAAATAGAGCACGATATATTACCCTAACAGCAAATATATTCACTTTCGGGAAAAAAAAGTTGTAGAATAATAAAAATTAAGAAAATGATAAAATGCTGCAAAATACTTATAAATCTCATGATAGACAGACTATGTGTAACATATAAATCTTTAGGAAATAAGATAATTCATCTCGCAAGAGAAAACTGGCGTGCCAAAAGATTTTTTTTCTTTGCAGATGTTTCGTATGTAGTTATCGCCTCTATTTTCTAGTAAAAACTAGAAGGTTTTTCTAAAAGCACATTCATGTACTATATTTTTCGAGAAAGTGGAATTGCTATCAATGATATTAATGAATCGTTAATAGAAAACAAGTACGATTAGCTAAATGCACCATATGGAATTTGCAATATCGAAGAGTTCCATATAGCTAATGGACCAAACTTTGAGAGAGTACCTCTAGCACTTTTCCTATTGGAGTAGTTAAGAGAGCATTAGTGTACTACTAATGATCATTGAACTCGAATCTAGAGCTAATCAAATGTTTTAGTTTGGTAAGGTTAATCAAGTTTGTTGACCGGTTCTTCAATTGGCTATGAAAGCACGCTTCTTCGAGAAAAAGAATATGCCAAAAATCGTTAATCAAAGAATTCTTCACACACGAATGTGTGAAAGAAGACAATTAAGAAAGATTTCATATTAATATTATATTATCTATAACAGAGTACGTTTGCCTAATCTTTCTTTGCTGAAATGGTGCGGTTGGCATGTAGGTTTAGTTGCGAACGTCTCTAACCCACTTACCTTCTACTATATACGTATCATGTATGCTGTTTGCTCAGCAATAAACGAAAATGGCTATGACAATATACACTCCTCCAATGGCAGAAAACAACCCTTCTGGGAATTCCACCAATAAGAGAGAGAGACAACAAATTTCCATTCCATTTATCTGGGAAGAAAGACCAGGAATACCAATAAAGGATTGGAAACCAACGCCTACGGCTACTACTAGTAGGTTTACATTTACGCCCCCAGTTAAGTTCATCGCCTCTGTCCCCTTTGAATGGGAAGAAAAGCCAGGAACACCACTTCCTTTCTTCTCCCATACATCTCCACAAGAAAATATCATTGGCTACCCTTCAACTGTTCGAGATTTGCAAGAAAGTGGGGACAACTTCTGGGCTGGCATAGGCGATTACATCAATCAGCATGGTTATCATGAAGGAAATGAGATGTCAGAATCAGAAGTTGAGGCATCTGATTCTGAATCAACATATGAATCCTTCAGCTCAGCCCCTTCCCTCCTAGCTAATGGCCTCATACCAACTGTGGACATTTCAGGAGCTATTCCTGTGGAGCAAACTTCTCCAACAGCAGACATACACGACAGCCAGCTGAAGAGTCCTCTTTCACCAACTTCTGAAACCGGCAGCAGCGCTCTCAGTTATGCAACCGGAACTACAAGTCTAGTTGGGCCTGCTTTGCTGGAAAAGCTCTTTCCTCTGTTATCACCTAATTCAAGCTTTCTTCAAAAAAGCAGTTACCCTGAAAAAGGAGGTTCGCATGATCCTCCAAAAGCACTTAACAACAATTTAGATCGCGTCAACAACTGCAGCATCAAAATAAGGCATCCACTAACTCTAGGCGAGCTAATATTGATGAGCCGGCGAAGAAGTTACCAAAGGAAGACTGTACAAATGCAGAAGCAGAGCATCTCTAAGGTAGTGTTCTGGAAAAACTAGCGAACCCAAAAACTAGTAAACTGAGGCGTAATACTTTGAATTAAATAGCAGTAAGATGTTTTCCAATTAATGCTCTTTATATGTACCAGACTTAAGACCAACATATTTCAACTAAGGCTGCAATTTCTAAAAGACATCTATTATAATACTTGTTGCAGGAACTGATGGACGATAACGCTTTTGGATGCTGCATCTTTGGAATTGGCAATAGCATTGGAGAACTGCACAACAAGTGGAAGAGGCAATTTCAACTCAAACTAATCTGAAAGATGACCATCTTGATTCACAGTTTGGTACAACTTAGAAAGGGCTTAGCTATCCCCTGTAACCTTGAACGTCATCTCTGTTATCCATTCTTAATTTTTAAACTTGTGCAATATGAACACTGTATCGTACTGCTTGGAATTGTAAAATGCAACACGAGGGCAACTTTTGTATAAAGTGTCAATGATACACACTCTGAATTCCAAAGTAGGAACCGCGCATTCTCAGAAATAGATGACATAACTAACAGAGCCAATCCTATTTTAAAGCTATAAACATTTATGCTGGGGGCCTACCTACGTTCAACAACTTTACGTATCCGTTCCATAACTACAGGAATGTCCTTTTCTGCTAACGTACTAAAACAACATCTGAACCATCCAGGTTCAATACAATGGCAAGCTGACCCTGGAGTCACGTTTATCTTAGCTACATTCAAGAGCTTCTCCCACAGCTCAAGCTCTCCCTTTTCATTATAAGGGCAAATCAAACTGCTCATATTAACCCAACAATACAGACCTGCATTGCTGTTCATGCATTCGATGCCAAATTGTTTTAGACCTGCCACAAATAAGTCAAACACTTTTCGCAATCTCTCTCTGTTTGTTCTCATATAATCATGGATGAACCCAGCATCTGAAAGCATTGCAACTAATAGCCTCTGTGTTGGTGCTGAAGCGGAACAAAATCTTGTCAGCTTTTTAGATGCAGCCACAATATTTTCATTGAAGGAATACAGAACACCGAGCCTAAACCCTGGAAGAGAAAGGTCTTTGGACAATCCATATATTATATGAACCCTGTCCCTGTCAGGATCTTCTTCATCAAGAATTTCAGCCATGCTTACGAACTCTTCACTACTGTAATTAGATCCAGCAAATATTTCATCTGATATTACATGGATGTTCTTCTCCCTCGCAAAATCTAAGAGACTATGTAGCATTTCCCTACTCAGTATGTTCCCTACAGGGTTAGACGGGTTTGAGATAAGTATTCCACGGACCTTTTGCCCTCGCTTTCTTGCCTGATTAAATGATTGATCAAGAGCATTGATATTCACTAGAAAGGCATCGGAGCTACGACAGTGAACGGGTATCAGATCTATGCCAGTTCTCCATCTTATGTCCCTATCAAACCTGCAGACAGAATCTTGTTACATACGAGCTCACCTATGTGCATACATATCCAGAGGGAGAGGGAGAGGGAGAGGGAGAGGGAGAGGAAAGAGAAATATAGGAGATGGAAAAAGACAATGTGATGTTATCTTAAATCAGGTTGAAAATTAGTTATTACCCAGGATAATAGGGTGTGGGAACAAGCAAAGCATTCCCATGGTCAGCCAAACAAAAGCACAGAAGCTCAATGGCTGGAGTTGCACCAGATGTTAACACCATTCGTGATGGATCAAATGACACTTTTTCTCCCATGACCTGAGACATGAAGCCTGCCATGGCCTTCAAGATTAAGACAATAATTACAATATACCCTTTTGAAGCAATCCTCTGATATCGGTGATATAATTAGAGTTTGAAACAAATAAAATGTCCAGAAAATTGCTTATTAGGCAGCAGACAAATTAAAGTGCCAAAACAAATGAAATTACAATAGGTGGAATATGGAAAACAAACCAAAATTACATGAACATTAACCACCACTAGTATATTTTAAATCCCAAAGAGAAAAAATGTGAACTCTTGGCAGATTTGACCCAGATTGGAGTAATCTGAAAATCTCAATTTAACCTGTTTTTCCATTAATGAGGCACATTTTGGCAGCCAGGAAGTTGATAAATTAAGATCACTGCCTTCAGGTCGCTGAAGAATCTTAGAAATCCAAAAGGAAGCAAACAGTACAGTACGGTACAAAATTCTGACCAACTGATGTTGTGAAAAGCGAAAAGCATTAGAAATGCATCAAGCTATGCTGAAACTTTAAGAACAAAGTACAATTAAAGCTTGTGCTTTAATAAAGAAAGGCATCGGTAAAAGAAAAATAAAGAAACAAATATGTAATGCAAGAAAAAATAACAATAAATACAAACAATTACATGGAAATGAAAGAAATAATAACTGCAATTAAGTGAAATATAGGGAGTCAGAACCATGCCAATCAAATTCAAAAACCATTTTAACTTTTTGATCCAGAAGCAAGCTGCACTTTTTTATTTTATGGAATAACGTAAATAATATTGTTGATATTGGGAGAAAACCTCCTATACAAGCAATATACCAAAATAAATATCTATCCTACATATCTATCATCTAATTTTTTATTCTTAATCACTATCATATTATCCATGAAATTTTATAGCCATATATATTTCTTTGCTAGCTGTATTTATTGTTTAGTGTCAACTTCAAGACAGAGACCATGAGAGCCAAGGTGCATGCTTTAACGATTTAGTGCCTATGCCAAAGATATGCCTACGCAATGTGAAGTACTCAGACTGTGTTTACACCTAACTTCAAGGCTTAAGTGCGCCTTTAGTGATGCTGATTAATACTCCGTCTTCCCAAAATGCTAGTCCTACTCTTCTTGTTCTAAGGTTGTCCCAAAATGTGGCCCTCTCTTTAAATAGAAGATTTTAATACATTTTAGATACTAGAAAAAGTTGTATAGAACCCACTTTTACTCTTTTCGAATAATATAATTATGCCTCTAATGTTTTTCTTTAACACAACATTTAATATGACATGTGTTTCTCTTAACCGAAAATTTTGATTCTTCTCTTAATAAATCGCAATAAACAAAAATGTATAACCAAATTGGGACAGGACGGAAGGAGTAACAAAAACATCAACTTTTCAAGCAAAACCTGAATCTACTGCCTCAGCTCACCCCAATCCTCCCCATTCCAGGCAAAATAAGGACTTTACCTGTGAACATATATATTCTCATAGTTTTCCCTGGTCATATTCAATGATCAGAAGATGAACATAATTTCAGCTCAAACCCATAACAACACTATACGCCTCAATCACAAACAAGTTGGGGATTTAGGCATAAATTATTTTCCACTAAACTCCTACTCGTTTCACTTACTCCTATCACAGTGTAAATATCTCATCAAACACCGTTTCCCATTCGCCAAACTCATCCTTCTAGTATTTTGCTGAAAGAACTTTTGTCATACCACACAGGCCTTAAGGCAAGAACTCTCACCATACTCGGGAGCAAGTTCCAGTAGAAAAGATTTCAGAAAAAATGAAATGAAAATAAAATGCATTACCACTTTCAGCTCAGTCAACCCATCATGCGGCTGGTACGTAAGAATTCCATTGATATTCAATCTGTCACCACCTCTTCCAAGCATCGAATCGTTCAAATTGCTTGAAAGCCACTTCTCTATTAAATCTAGCGACAACTTCGAGCAAATACAGAAAAACACATTGCAAAATCATTCATTCTCCAGTAAAAACAATGAAGAGATAAACCTATGAAATAGCAAGAAAATTCAAAATAAATTCATAGACGATACCCTATTTTCTGCTAGTCCAAGATCAATAATCCCGTCTGGATTATCCAGTTCATTGTATGGATCCGCTCGGAACCTATCCATTCCAATGTAATACGGGGAATCATTCGGTGCAGCAACCAAACTAGCCCTTGACGATAAAAAGACGCAACCAATTGAACCACGAGTTGACAGATTCAAACGGGAAGACGACCGTGGTAACTCGGCGAGGTTCGGCGATGACGTGGACGGTGACGGAGGATTAGAAGAAGAAGACGGCTTAGTACGGCGTCGTTTTAAGTAGAACTGGAGGAAGTAAAAAAGAGCACAAGGGATGAGTGAACCTAAAATAAGGCCGCCTCTGCCTTGAACTACACCTTGTAAGGGTACAACGAGTCTCATGCCTGAAGTCCCTTCCCTGCCTCTTGGCGGAGATGTTTTTGCGGTGTCGGTTTCGTTGTCTGAATTAGGTTTTGAGTTACCGCTCCGGGTCATATGAGCCGCCGGATTACGACGGCGGGAAGGTGGCGATGTTGTCGCCGGAAGGGTTTGGCTTTGCTGCTCTTTTCTAGTTTTTGCTTTGCTTGGCTGGCGAGGGAAGATAGGATTCTGTTGATGAAAATTTTAGCGGAGTGACGAATTGTCCGAAAATGCCCTTCATTCATTTTTCCCCTTTTCTTTTTCATATTCGTTTAATCGGTTATTTACTGCGTCTTCATTCCATTTTATGCCACACTACTAGAATTATTAGGGTCAAATTATTTAATCTCGATATGTATTTGGTACACAGTTACACACTAACATAGTATTTTTAATTATATTTAAAAATTACATGAAAATTAATATAAGTTATAGTAATAATTAAAAATATATAAGAAATTATAGTAACTTTTTTGACTCTTTAAATAATACCTACGTCACATAATGTAATTAGAAGGAGTATTATACAACCCTTCCTTTTTCTCCTTTTGGTCAAGTTACTGTTTTAGCTAACGTTTGGTCATAAATTCCCAAATTTATTTTAAGAAATCTGATTTAGGTGAAATTTAGTTTGAAGATGAAAATTTATTTAGACATAAGAATATATTTTACTTTCTTTTGGAAAAATATGAAATGAGAATTATACCCATTTAAAAACTATCAAAAATACCAACAACTCTAAAGAAAATTCATACAAAACAAGCAAAACAAATCTGAAGAAAATTCATACAAAACAAGCGAAACAAATTTTAACATTAGCAGACTTTAGCAAATTACCTTCAAATTTTGTCTTTGCGGTGGATTGCTACAGATTGGCACAACAACTTTGGCGAAGGTTTTCTTCTATTTATAGAGAAAGGCAAAGCTGCGTGAGTTTAATGAGGAAAATGTGGGTAGATATGGATTAGTTGTGATAGGTTATAAGCACTTTATTTTACGTTTTGATGATCTAACAAACTTAATATCAAGAACCAGATAAGGAACCCGATACACATTCTCAAGCATGTGGGAATAACCAGACTCAAGCTTGAGAGGTTCGTCAGTCTTTAAGAAGCTGAAGAATCAACAAGAGGAACCGATGGACATCAGTTCCTCTAGTGATCGTACCAGTCAACCCTCCAACAGCTGGAAAGTGGCTGCCTGCACACGCAACAGTACAACGCAGTGCAGCAGTCAACTCCACTGGGAAGGATCTTGTACCCAAGTTATTTACATCATTCAAGTGATGTCATCAATGTTATATTAACATTAAACCAAAGACAAAACATTACTTGAACACTTAGAGAATTCACTCAAGCACTCCCACGGTGATTGATCATCCTGAAAACGATTCTGAAGTGTATCAAGAACAAAGAACAATACTGCTACGGACCAGTTCCCCATATTAAGTTATTATATGTCCTTAGTTGGGTTGTACATTTGTAAAAGTTCTTACTTGTAATTCCTACTTAGCTTACTTAGAAGCATTATGTAGGAAAACCTTTGTAAATCATAAACTCTTGTGTTTGTGTCTTGGCTAGAGTTAGTCGAGTTGTAAAGTCTTTATAATAGAGTTATTACAAAGTGGCTTGTAATAGAGTTTGTTACATGTTAGTGAGGGATTAAGAGGTTAATTCCTAGGTTACAATAGGTTGTAATCTAAAAGTTTGATCAGTAGTGAATTTGAAATCCTACAAGGGTAGGTCATGGTTTTTAATCCCGTGAGCTGGGAATTTTTCATGTAAAAACTCTCAGTGTCATTTACTTACTGTTCTGTGTGCGTAATCTGAGGAAACTAATAGAGAACCCGTTTTTTTATATAGTTTGGTGGACCCTCGAATTCTATCAATTAGTATCAGAGCGGGTTCTTTCTATCAGGCTAACACCTAGAAAGAATCCTCATGGTTGTTAAACCAAACTTTGAAGAAGGTCAGTCTACCTATAAGCCACCAAGGTTCAATGGCCAGTATTATGGATGATGGAAGACCAGGATGCACGACTTCATCATGGCTGAAGATTCTGAGCTCTAGAACGTCATATGCGATAGACCCTTCGTTCCCACAAAAACCAGTGGCGACCCTGTTGTAACCATTCCCAAAACAAGAAAAGATTTCAATGACGCCAACCGAAAAGTCATAGAAAAAAAATTTCGTGCAAAGAAAATTCTCGTTTGTAGCATTGGTCCTGATGAATACAATAGGATATCGGCATGCCAGTCAGCCAAAGAAATCTGGGAAGCTCTCCAAATAGCTCACGAAGGAACAACACAGGTCAAGCAATCCAAAATCGACATGCTCACAACTGAATATGAGCTCTTCAGGATGAAGGATGATGAATCCATCCAAGACATGCATACTCGTTTCACATCTATCATCAATGAGCTTCACTCTCTTGGAGAAATTATTCCAAGAAACAAACTTGTCAGGAAAATACTTAGTGTACTGCCCAGTTCCTGGGAAAGCAAAGTGACTGCTATCACAGAGGTAAAGGACTTGCAGAAGCAGACCATTGATGAACTTGTTAGCAATTTGAAAACGTATGAAATAAAGAAAAAGAAGGACAATGAAAGAAGAGAGCCCAAAAGAGAGAAGAACCCGGTCCTCAAGACAGACAACAATGATTCAAGTGGTGAGGATGGTGATATGGCTTACTTGACAAGAAGAGTTTAGAAAATGGTTTGCAGAAATTGAGGCATTCCAAAAAGGGACAGTTCTAGCAAGCCAAAATATTATGACCTATGTCATAAATGTGGTAAGACATGACACTTCATCAAGGACTGTCCCCTCGTAAAGCAAGATCAATTCAAGCACAACACAGACAAAGCAGCCAAGAGGAACCCAGTTCCTGATAAACGCTTCAAGAGAAATAATGTCGCTGACAATGTTGTGAAGCAAGCTCTTGCTACATGGGGAGACTCCTCCAGCGAATCTGAAGAAGATAATGATCATGGTGACAGTTCAATGATGGCAGTAGAAAGTGAAGCAACTATGTATGACTCTATTTTTTCCTTGATGGCTCAATCTGATGATAATGAAGATGGCGACGACGATGATGAGGTAAATTTTCTAGATGTTCAGAGAAATCTGAAATCTTATTCTCCTAAAAAACTTATGTCTTTGGCAAAATGTGTTAATAGATTCATACCACAGTCTTATAAATGATAAAATTCTCTAATTGTGGAACTAGGAGAAGCAGAACAATCTAGAGATGACCTAGTAGTCGTTGTGGTAGATTTGAAAGAAACTATTGAGAGTTTGAAAGAAGAAAAAGATGCCCTAACTGAAAAAGTTGCTAACTTAGAACTTGAGAGAGATGATCTAGTAGTAGTGGTGGTTGATTTGAAGGAAACCATTGAGCGTCTTGAAAAAGAAAAAGATGTTTTGACCAAAAGAGTTGCTAGCATAGAGCATGAGAGAGATGATTTATTAGTAGTAGTTGTAGATCTGAAGGATACAATTGAGGAACTAAAAGGAGAAGGTAGGCATGAGATTCTTCAAAAGGGAAAGGAAGTTGCGGATGAAATACATCTTAGGCTTGAAGATGAGATAAAATCGGTGAAATCTAGTCTGTGTGCTAAACTTGAGAATAACAAACAACTTCAGGAAGAACTAGGTAGAGTCAAGAGTGATCTTGAAAAATCGCTCAAGTGGACCTGGTCCTCTGATGTTATCACTTCCATGTACACAAACAATGGGGAAACAGGCAGGGAATCGGGTTCCAAAAGGAAAAACTCCCTAAAACCCTCATAGTAAGTACGTTAGTGTACCTTAAAATTAGCTCTGCACTCAATGTGGTAAAACTGGACACTTTAAGGAAACCTATAAGTCTAAGTTTCAGTCTCAACAGAAAAACAAAGTGTTTGCTAAGAAGGTAACTACTGACAGAGAACTTGGACCCTCATATAAAAGACGCATGATGCCTTCTTGGACCAAAAGAACTCTCATTCATCCCTTTCCTCATTACAAAGGACCCAAACTTGTTTGGGTTCCTAAATCTAACCCTTGATTTCCTTGTGCAGAGTGCAGTGAAGGGGAGCAACCAACAATGGTATATAGATAGTGGCTGCTTAAAGAATATGACTGGAAGTACAAATGATTTCCTTTCACTGAAGGCCCTGCAAGGAGAGAGCGTATCCTTTGAAAATGGCAAAAAGGGATACATTCTGGGAGTTAGAAGGATTGGCAAGTCACTCTCTCACTCTATTGAAAATGTGTACTATGTCAATAGTTTGAAGTACAGCCTGTTGAGTGTCTCTCAGATATGCGACAAGGAAAACAAGGTGGAATTTGTTTCAAAAATATGCACAGTCACAAATCTTGTGACTGGTGAAGTGGTGTTAGTGGCCAAGAGATACAAAAACATCTATATTGCTGATTTTGAGTCCCTGCAGAGTGGTGATCTCAGTTTTCTAAGAGTTGTTGATGATGATGCCGAATTATGACACAAAAGGCTGGGGCATGCAAGCTTTTCACTACTGAACCAACTAGTCCAGAAGGACCTGATTCGTGGTCTACCCAAGTCAAGCTTCAAGGAATACAAGGTGTGTGATGCGTGTGCAAAAGGAAAGCATGTCAGATCCTCTTTCAAGCCCAAAAAGGAAGTTAGCACCTCAAGGCCACTTGATCTTCTTCATATGGATCTATGTGGGCCTATGAGGGTGCCAAGCAGAGGAGGAAAAAGATATATCTTTGTGATAGTGGACGACTACTCCAGATTCACTTGGACCCTGTTTCTCAGAACCAACGATGAAACCTTCCAAGTATTTGTTGCTTTTGTCAAGAAGATCCAAGTAAAGATGGGAGGTAATGTAGCTTGCATCAGATCTGACCATGAGGTAGAATTTAATAATGCCAAATTCGATGAATTATGTGTCAAAAATGGAACTACTCATAATTTCTCAGCTCCAAGAACACCACAACAAAATGGTGTTGTAGAGAGGAAGAATAGGACTCTTGAAGATATGGCAAGGACAATGCTAATTGACAGTGGCATTGCAAACAATTTCTGGGCAGAAGCAGTCAACACCGCATGCTACTTAATAAACATGTGCATGATCGGGTCCCTTCTAAACAAAACACCTTATGAGTTGCTGAATGGAAGAAAGCCCAAGCTAACGCATTTGAGGACATTTGGCTGCAAATGTTTTGTTCTCAACAATGGCAAGGAAGCGCTTGGAAAATTTGATGCCAAAAGTGATGAAGGAATCTTTCTGGGATACTCGTCCCAAAGCAAAGCTTACAAAGTATACAACAAAAGAACTCAATGTGTTGAGGAGAGTATACATGTGATCTTTGATGAATCTCACATCTCATGTGAGAAGGACAGACATGATGATCAAGATGGAGAGCCTTTATATGTTCCAGGTAAAGTCATTGACATGGCAAATGGAAAGGCAGACATGATGAGTCATGTCAATGAATCCAGTAAAGATGATGCAAATACATCTCCATCCATTGGAGAAGAACATGGTCCCACAATCACAACAACTGAAGCTAAAAACAGAGATGTCGATGCAGTCCAAGGTACTCCACTTGCAGAAATAAGAAGCAACCAAGAACATCAGTCAGACATACCTGGGTCTTCTACCAATGAGGCTCGGGTACCAAATTGGAAGCATAAAAGTTCACACCCTCTTGACAACATAATCACTCCTTTTGACTCAGGAATTCAAACCAGGTCAAAATCTAGAAACTCACTTGCCTTCGCAACCTTTCTTTCTCAAATAGAGCCCAAAATATCAAAGAAGCATTGAAAGATGCAGACTGGATCACAACGATGCAAAAGGAGCTGCATTAATTTGAAAGGAACAAGGTATGGAACCTGGTTCCTAGACCTGCAGATCGAACTATTATAGGAACCGGGTGGGTATTCAGGAACAAACTCGATGAGTTTGGAAGTACAATAAAAAACAAGGCAAGGCTTGTAGTTCAAGGCTACAATCAGGAAGAATGGATTGACTATGATGAAACTTTTGCTCCAGTTGCTCGAATGGAGGCTATCAGAATTTTTATTGCCTTTGCATCTCATATGGAGTTCACATTGTTCCAAATGAATGTCAAAAGTGTATTTCTGAATGGCTTCCTAAAAGAAGAAATTTATGTCAAGCAGCCACCTGGATTTGAGAATCACGAGCATCCTGAGCACGTGTTCAAACTGGACAAGGCATTGTATGGGCTAAAGCAGGCTCCCCGGGCTTGGTATGAAAGGTTGTCAAACTTTCTTCTAGAAAATGGATTTACAAGAGGGGAAATTGACAACATTCTTTTTCTGAAGAAACGAGGGAGGAACCTGCTCATTGTGCAAGTATATATTGATGATATCATCTTTGGAGCCATAGCCGACTCTCTGTGTGAAGAATTTGCAAAACTCATGGGGAGTGAGTTTGAGATGAGCATGATGGGAGAATTAAATTTCTTCCTGGGACTTTAGGTGAAGCAATATCAAAAGGGAACACTGATAAGTCAGCAAAGTACATCAAATAGCTGCTGAAAATATTCGACATGGAAGAAAATAATTATTGACACTCCTATTGCCACAGCCACTCGTCTAGACATGGATGAACTTGGTTCATTTATAAATCAGACCATGTATAGAGACATTATAGGGTCACTCTTGTATCTCACTGCAAGCAGACCGGACACTGTGTTCAGCGTGGGTCTCTGTGCAAGGTTTCAATCTAATCCAAAGGAATCTCATCTGAAGGCTGCCAAAAGAATATTGAGATATCTCAAAGGAATGCGGGACTTGGTTCTCTACTATCCCTCAGGAGATAACTTTGATCTTATTGGGTATGCTGATACTGATTATACAGGATATCTGGTGGACAGGAAAAGCACGTCTGGAATGCACATTTTCTGGGTTCCTGTCTAATCTCATGGGGTACAAGGAAGCAAAACTTGGTGGCACTCTCAACTACAGAAGCGGAATATGTATCAGATGCCTCTTGCTGTGCTCAATTACTGTGGATCAAACATCAGTTGGAAGACTTTGGAGTGTTCTCTGACTGTGTGCCTCTCATGTGTGACAATACAAGTGCACTCAACATGGCCAAGAATCCAGTCCAACATAAGAGAACCAAACACATTGATGTGCGTCACCACTTTCTCAGAGACAATGTTGAAAATGAGCTCTTTTGTATGAAATTCTGCAGCACAGAAGATCATATTGTAGACATATTCATCAAAGCCTTGAGCGGAAAACATTTTGAAAGAAATTGCCTGGCACTGGGGTTGATAAAACCCAACTGAGAATCTGGTCCCTCAATGATTGGCTACGAAAGAAATGTACAGGTAAAATTAGCTAAAAAGTATTTTCTGGCAAAGTCTAACTCATCTCTATACCGTTACAGGTAGACACGCATGATGATTACAAAGCAGTTGATGCAGTGCATACTGGTAAAAAGGGTAAAGCTTACACTTGCAAGATCCGTCAGGGAAACTGGTTCTCCTGACACATGTTAGTAGTTTCTTTGTTCTCTCATGCACAATTTTGAACGGATAAAATAGTGCCACATCATTAGTTAAAACACCAATGTTAGATCCCTCACTCAACACCACAACTAAAGAAAACTATAGGACAGAGTCACCACCACACTCAGTCTCTCCCTTACCCAATCGAGTTTTGGTTTTCATCAGAGTCGCAAAACCTCGACTCCTAAAATGTTTGTGGCTACGAGCTCTCCTTCTGCCTCGCCGAAAAAATTTGGTGAAAAGAGTATAGTTAACGAACAGGAAAATCAGGAAATCTCCAGTCTTCCTATGGAAGAAGGCTTAAATACAGACCAAACTGTCAGTCCTGAGAATGCTGAATCAACAAAGGCAGTTCCTATTCTTGAGTCCACATGTAACACTCCTCCTTCTCCTGCGCTTTCTATGGAGTTATAAGAGAAAGAAGCAATAGAAAATATACTATCTATAACGGTTGAATGGGTTATTAACGAAGGAGGTGATGATGGGTCTAAGCCTCAGGGGGAAGAGCCTAAGACCTTGGTAGAAGGTAGAGAGCTTGTGCATGTTGAACAGTTAGCACATGACAATACTACTCGGGTACCTAATGAAGGACCCGATCCCTCCTCGGAGGATCCAACTCAGGGGTCCTCTCAAGAGCCCCAGGTCAGTATTGACCATGCTCCCTCTCCTTATTTTTATGTTGAGCCTCTGTCTGTGGTGATGCCTGAGATGAGATCTATATCTGGTGAAGATAATGGGGATAGTGAAGAGGATTTTGATGATATAGCTATTGCTAGCTTTATCTGGGCTATTCGTAGACCAGTTGCTACTCTAGAGCCAACTCCTAAGCGACCTACCACAAGGTTGCAAAAACAGAGGCTCTTGAGTCCGCTCTTAAGGAAAGTCAAGTCAGTCAAAGGAAGAGGAAATTGGTGAAGGATGGGAAGGTTGTGCATGAGAAGGTAGTGCATGTTGTCACTGTGGATGATGAAGTGGATGAGGAACCTGGTTCCTTGACTCATAAGCACTCACAGAAGAACTCTCTCTCCAAGTATAAAAAGAAATCTTTTGTGAGTATTGAGAGTCCAAACAAGAGTGATGATGTTATCTCTAGTGAAAGTTTGGTGGAAGAAGGAGGTGAAAAATCTGGTCACAAGGTGATGGAAGATTCTGGTGAAACTGCGTCTGAGAAAACATTGTCTGCAAAGTCCGTTGAGAAGGGAAAAACTGCTCGCAAGTCTGTGAAAAGGAAAGTTGATGTCGAAGAGGAACCGGTTCCTCCAAGAAGGCAAAGGTTGATGAATCCCAGAATGCTGGAAAAGAAAAATTGAGGAATCAGAAGGTACTATGGGGCCGCACATTTACCCCTAACATTTTGGAGCTGGCAGGGATGTGGCAGTTGGTTGAAATCTGTGAATTCCAACAATGGACACACTTGTTTACAAGTGATGCTCCAAAAGTGTATGAGGAGGAAGTACGGAGCTTCTATGCCGACTTCTTCAAAGTTGAGGATGATCACATCTGCGTACTGGTGAATGGGGTTGACATTGTGATGTACTCTACTTTGTTGAGGTCGATTCTGGGTGTATTTGCTGAAGGGTTGTCATCAATCCAAGGATCCTGCTCTTCCAACTTCATAAATGCTATTGTTAAGGACAAGGCAATCCAGCAGGGGGAACGGGTGCACAAGAAGGCCCTCCTTCCAGTGTACCAATTGTTGTTTGAGATGGTGAATAAAGTGTTACTTCCCTGTGCTGAGAGAAGATCCATTACCTCCAGAGCTGACCTGGTTCTCATGGAAGCGTTGGATGGCTTCACTACCATTAACGTGCATGGGATTATGATTGAACACATGCAAAAAGTGGCAGAGCTCAAAGATGGTAACCATGGGCTGCCTTATGGGTTCCTTCTCACCAAGGTTTTTGAGTTCTTTAAGGTCCCTCTAGGACAAGCTAAAGTGGGCACTAGGAAGCAGACTTTCTCCTAGACCACTCTCGAAGAATGTGAGTGCATTGATAAGGTTGGAGGAGTTGGAAGCACTTCTACCATTTCTCAGTTGATCAATGCTTAGAACAGTTCTACGGAGGAGATCGGGAAGTTAAAAGCAAGGAATGCTATTCTTGAGGGTCAGCTCAGTCAGCTTCAGGAGGCACCTGGTTCCAGTAGTTCTCAAAGCTCAGAGGTTGCCCGCCTGACTAAGGAGAATGCTGAGCTCAAGAAACAAGTGGAGGACCTGAAAGAAAGACTGCTCAATGAGCGAATGTCGGCGAATGCTCGAATGGATCTAGTCCTCAAAACCCTTGCCCCCTCCTCTAAGCCCTCTTCCTCCAGTGCTCCCTAAAACAGTGCCCCCTCCAGTGTCAAGTTTTAAGTGTCCGTTCTTTTTTTAATGACTTTTCTGATGATGTTGTGTGGTTGGTACTTGTTTTTTTTTGTTTTGAATTGTGGATGGTTGCTAGCAACATTGAAACTGCTCATGCCGTAAAATCCAATCTGTTTAATGAAAGCTTTTCCCTTTTTGCTATGTATACATTGATATTATGTCGCTGTCTTCTATCATGTTTGTGTGCACACATGTGGCATGAGTTAATCACGCTGGACTTCTTTTTACTTTTACTTAGTTTTTTTCTTTTTATGATGCCAAAAGGGGAAAGAATATGCATAATTGAATAAATGGTGTGCATTGATTGAGGGGGAACAAAGACTCAGGGGGAATTCAAGGTTAAGCATTGCCATTTCTGGTTCATTATGGTTCTTCGTGGGTATTTCAATTATAAGTTTGTCATCATCAAAATAGAGAAAATTGATAGGTTATAAGCACCCTGTTTTATGTTTTGATGATTTAACAAACTTAATGTCAATAACCAGATAAGGAACATGATACACATTCTCAAGCATGTGGAAATAACCAGACTTAAGCTTGAGAGGTTCGTCAATCTTTAAGAAGCTAAAGAATCAACAAGGTGAACCGATGGACATCGGTTCCCCTGGTGATCATACCAGTCAACCCTCTAACAGCTAGAAAGTGGCTGCCTGCACACACAACAGTACAATACAGTGCAGTAGTCAAATCCATTGGGAAGGATCTTGTACCCAAGTTGTTTACACCATTCAAGTGATATCATCAATGTTATATTAACATTAAACCAAAGACAAAACATTAGTTGAACACTTAGAGAATTCACTCAAGCACTCCCACAGTGATTGATCATCCTGAAAACGATTTTCAAGTGTATCAAGAACAAAGAACAACACTGCTACGAACCAGTTCTCCATATTAAGTTATTATATGTCCTTAGTTGGGTTGCACCTTTGTAAAAGTTCTTACTTGTAATTCCTACTTAGCTTACTTTGAAGCATTGTATAGGAAACCCTTTGTAAATCATAAACTCTTGTGTTTGTGTTTTGGCTAGAGTTAGTCGAGTTGTAAAATCTTTGTAATAGAGTTATTACAAAGTGGCTTGTAATAGAGTTGTTACAAGTTAGTGAGGGATTAAGAGGTTAATTCCTAGGTTACAATAGGTTGTAATCTAAAAGCTTGCTCAGTAGTGAAGTTGAAATCCTACAAGGGTAGGTCGTGGTTTTTAATCCCGTGAGCTGGGAATTTTCCACGTAAATACTCTTAGTGTCATTTACTTACTGCCGTGTGTGCGTAATCTGAGGAAACTAACAGAGAATCTGGTTCTCTATATAGTTTGGTGGACCCTCGAATTCTATCAAGTTGGGTCATAATAAGAGAAAGTGGATTTGTTTTATAAAATATAAAAGTTAGGGGTAATTTTTTATTTTTTTTAAAAAATCAAACGGTAATATTTTGGGCCAAAAACAGCTCTTGAGCTGGTTTTGAGATTTAGAAATTTGTTAAAATATGGATAAAATCTATAAACAAACATGTATTTGCCACAAAACAAATTAAAAAAACTTTACAAAATCTATGGCCAAACGGGGCTTATGAACTATCATGTTAC
>AWOL01S0055629.1:6153-20285 GCA_000715115.1 Nicotiana otophora | reverse complement strand
ATGCATTTGGATGTAGCTGATTACTTTGCACTCCCAGAAGGAGAAACAAGTCATGTGATCGGTAGTGAATCTGTAGAGATGTAAATATTTTAATTTTTGTTATTTGTAGTAGATAGTATGGTTATGTAATTGTTGTACATAAATAAAAGTTATGCTTTGATAATGATGTTTACTATCATATTTATTTTGTTTATGTCATTTTGAAGAATATGGATAATCCTCAAATTATGTTTGGATCAAAGACCAATCATGAAGAATTTATGTAATTGATAGTGGAACAACTCATGCCATATTCAAAGATCAAAAATACTTTTTTTATTTGCATGAGGAAAAAATAAATGTTTCAACAATTTCTGGTAATATAAGTTTGATTGAAGGCTCCGGAAGAGTTACAGTATTTCTGTCTAAGGGAATAAAACTTATTATCGACAATGCATTGTTCTCCTCCAAGTCCCGAAGAAACTTGTTGAGTTTTATAGATATCCGCCGAAATGGGTATCATGTTGAGACAATAGATGAAATGAACGTGGAATATCTTTGTATTACAAAGAATATTTCTGGCCAGAAATGCATTGTAGAAAAGTTACCAACTTTATCTTCTGGCTTATACTATTCAAAGATTAATACAGTTGAAGCACACTCTATCGTAAACCAGAAGTTTACTGATTCAAATACTTTTATGATTTGGCATGGCCGTTTGGGCCATCCTGGATCAATAATGATGAGACGAATTACTAAACATTCGAGTGGGCATCCATTAAAGAACCTAAAGATTCTTACAAATGATGAATTTTCTTGTAATGCTTGTTATCAAGGCAAATTGATTACTAGACCATCACTAATGAAGGTTGACATTGAGTCCCATGCCTTTTTAGAACGTATACATGGGGATATATGTGGACCTATTCACCCACTAAATGGGCTATTTAGATATTTTATGGTCCTAATAGATGCATCTTCAAGATGGTCTCATGTGTGCCTACTATCATCTCGCAACCTGGCGTTTGCAAAGTTATTAGCCCAAATAATTCGATTAAGGGCACAATTCCCAGATTATCCTATAAAGGCTATTCACCTTGATAATGCTGGAGAATTCTCATCTCAAACTTTTGATAATTACTATCTATCAGTTGGAATAAAAGTTGAACATCCTGTAACTTATGTTCATACTCAAAATGGCCTTGCATATTCATTTATTAAACGATTGCAATTGATAGCAAGACCAGAGTCATTTATTAAACGGCTGCAATTGATAGCAAGACCACTACTTATGAAAATAAAATTGTCCACTACTGTTTGGGACAATGCTATCTTGCACGCAACACCACTTATCTGTCTCAGACCAATACATTATAATAAATATTCTCCGTCACAATTAGTTTTTGGTCATGAACCAAACATTGTCCATCTATGAATTTTTGGATGTGCTGTATATGTGCCAGTAGCACCACCACACCGCAGTAAGATGGGCCCTCAAAGAAGGTTAGGAATATATATTGGGTTTGAATCACCCTATATTATTCGCTATCTTGAACCATTGACAGGAGATTTATTTAGTGCTCGATTTGCAGATTGTCGATTTGATGAAATAAATTTTCCACAATTAGGGGGGAGAAAAAGGAAATCAAAAGAGAAATTATGTGAAAATTTTTATCATTATCTCACTTTGATCCACGTACCCCTATATGTAATCAGGAGGTCCAGAAGATCATCCATTTACAGAATATAGCAAATCAAATGCCAAACGCATTTACTGATTTGAAAAGGATAACTAAGTCGCATATTCCTGCAGAAAATGTGCCTATCCGAATTGATGTCCCAGTAGGACCATCTATTAGCATTAGTGCTAATGAACCTAAAGCACGCCTGAAGCGTGGTAGACCTTTGGGTTCAAAGGATCGAAATCCTAGAAAAAAAATCGACAAATGATCAAAATGATATTATGAAGGGATCTCCTGAAGAGACCCAAGATCTGATTAGTTCTGAGATTCCTGAAGAAATCAATGAACCCGAGACTCAAGTGAGTTAGGAACTTTTAATAAGTTCTACTGGTGATGGAATTAATTTAAATCGATCTGAAATAGTGGTGGATAATATGTTTGTATATAATGTTGCACTTAACATTATGCAAGATAGTGAGAATCTTGAACCCCGATATGTCGAAGAATGTCGATAAAGATCTGATTGGCCAAAATGGCAAGAGTCAATTCAATCGGAATTGAAGTCACTTGCTAAAAAAGATATCTTTGGACCAACAGTCCAAACACATGTTGGTATAAAATCAGTTGGTTATAAATAGGTTTTTGTGCGAAAAATGAATGATAAAAATAAAGTTGAAAGATACAAGACTCGTCTTTTTGCACAAGGATTCTCACAACGACCCGGAGTCGATTATGAAGAAAAATATTCACCAGTTATGGATTCCATAACATTTCGATATCTCATCAGTTTAGCCTTACGTGAAAGGCTTGAAATACATCTAATGGATGTGGTTACAGTTTATCTGTACGGGTCACTTGATAATGAAATTTACATGAAAATCCCTGAAGGATTTAAAATGCCTGAAGCATATTCAAAATCTCGGGAAATGTACTCAATCAGATTACAAAGATCTTTGTACGGTTTAAAACAATCTGGGCGCATGTGGTATAATCGCCTCAGTGAATATTTGCTGAAAGAGGGTTACATAAATGATGTTATTTGTCCATGTATTTTTATAAAGAAAATGGCTTCAGAATTTGTTATACTTGCTGTTTATGTTGATGACATAAATCTTGTTGGAACTCCAGAAGAGCTCCAAAAGGCAATTGAATATCTTAAGAAAGAATTTGAGATGAAAGATCTTGGAAAGACAAAAATTTGTCTTGGTCTGCAAATTGAACATTTAGGAGACGGGATCTTTATCCATCAATCCGCCTATACAGAAAGGGTCTTAAAACGCTTTTACATGGACAAAGCGCACCCATTGAGTACACCAATGGTTGTTCGATCACTTGAAGTGAATAAGGACCCGTTCCGACCTCCAGAAGAGGATGAGGAACTCCTGGGTCCTGAAACACCCTATCTCAGTGCAATTGGTGCACTTATGTATCTTGCTAATGCTACAAGGCCTGACATAGCATTTTCTGTTAATTTACTAGCAAGATATAGTTCTTCTCCTACACTGAGACATTGGAATGAGATTAAGCATATATTGCGATTTTTAAAGGGAACTCTTGATACGGGTTTGTTTTATGCTAACAAAGACAGTGCGGATCTTGTTGGTTATGCAGATGCAGATTATTTATCTGATCTCCATAAAGCTAGATCTCAAACCGGGTACGTTTTTACATGTGGAGGTACTATCATATCATGACGCTCCACAAAGCAATCTATTGTTGCTACTTCTTCAAATCATGCCGAAATAATAGCTATTCATGAAGCAAGTAGGGAATGCGTATGGTTGAGATCAATAATTCATTTTATTCGAGAAAAATGTGGTTTGGAATGTGAGAAAAGACCCACAATTTTATACGAANATGTGGAGGTACTATCATATCATGGCGCTCCACAAAATAATCTATTGTTGCTACTTCTTCAAATCATGCTGAAATAATAGCTATTCATGAAGCAAGTAGGGAATGCGTATGGTTGAGATCAATAATTCATTTTATTCGAGAAAAATGTGGTTTGGAATGTGAGAAAAGACCCACAATTTTATATGAAGACAATGTTGCATGCATAGCCCAATTGAAGGGAGGATTTATAAAAGGAGATAGAAAGAATCACATTTCACCAAAATTATTTTACACACACGATCTTCAGAAAAATGGTGACATTGATGTGCAACAAATCCGTTCAAGTGACAATCCGGCAGATTTATTCACTAAATCTTTACCAACTTTAACTTTTGAGAAGATGGTATACAAGATTGGAATGTAGAGACTTATTTAATTGAAACAAGGTTTTCATCAGATGGAGTAAAATACGCGATGTACTCTTTTTTCCTTACTAAGATTTTTTCCCACAGGGTTTTCCTTATAAGGTTTTTAATGAGGAAGCTAGCAATGCGTATTACTAAATATGTGTACTCTTTTTCCTTCACTAGGATTTTTTCCTAGTAAGGTTTTAATGAGGCACATTATCTTTTAATGAATATCCAAGGGGAGTGTTATAAATATATTATATTATGGATGTTCATTTAGTACTCCGTTATAAATAAGCTTCCTGAAGAAGCTTAACCATATGAGACTCCACCGTAAATATGTTTATCTATTTAGTACTCTATTGGAAATAAGCCTTCTGAAGAAGCTTATCCTTTCGGTACTCCGTTATGGATAAATATTACTCATGGTAGAAGATTATCTATATCTGGCACAACAACTTAGAGTAGCAACTTACAAACAGCTTATACAATCGCTTACACAGCAGCTTGCAGTAGCAGCTTACACAGCAGCTTTCTTTATTCTATAAATATAGGAGAATTCAGTTCATTATGTACATAAGTTTGAAGTTTGAATAATATATTAGTTTCTCTCTATACTTGTCTTTACTTTAGTGTCTTTATTTTATAACATATTATTAATTCTTCATCTTGATTTTCTAAGTCATATTGTGTTTCTTCTGTTAACAAATTTAATAATCGAAATGATATTTTGTGGACCAAGATGAATATACTATTGGATAACATGAGGGGACTGAGCTTCAAGATAATGCCAAAGACTCTCGCAAGGATAGACAATCAAGTCACACATCATACAACAATAAAAAAGAACGTGTTTTAGACTCCAGGGAATCTAACGCCTTTTTGGGGCAAACTTTCAGAAGACTTATTAGGCGAGACCTAAAAATTATAATTTTTGAAAAAAAGTATAGTATTTGATATTAAGTTAAAAAATACTATTTGAAATTTAAAATTATATTTAAACATGCGTTTCACTTGAAAAATATTATAATTTTGTATGCGAAAAAAAACAATCTGAAATTTATGAAAAGTGATCAAACAAAGATTTTTTTAATGGAAAAATGGGGCCTTAATAAAGTCAAGTCGCCTGCCTCTGGAAAATTTATAGCCTATTATTCACGCACTGGTTTGTCCCAATTGCCCTCTTCCCACATCCTTAGCAATTTTGTATCCCTATTTATAGCTGACCACTTCATTCCTTATTTTAATTATATATTACTACAAACATCAGTTGAATCCATGGAGAAAGCCAACTCTTTTATTCTCTGTGTTGTCTTGCAATTACTCTACTTGTTAGTGGCATGCATGGCAACAAACATAAGCACAGATGAATCAGCTCTTCTTGCCTTAAAAGCCGAGTTACTCCAAACTCTTCTCATCCCTTAACCCAAAATTGGTCTTCTCAATCTTCAGTTTGTGACTGGATTGGAGTCACTTGCGGATCTCGCCACCATAGGGTGAGAGTGAGAGCACTCAATATATCAAACATGGGCATTGTTGGAACCATTCCGCCACAGTTGGGAAACCTCTCGTTTCTTGTTTCTCTCGATGTGAGCAAAAATAATTTGCATGGAGACATCCCTCAAGATTTGTCTCGTTTACGTCGATTGAAGGTGATTGATCTCGGATACAATAATTTCAGTGGAGAGATTCCAATGTGGTTCGGTTTCTTTTCTGAGCTTCAAATTTTAATTCTTGATAACAACGGTTTCACTGATATACCTCCTGCTTCTATTTCTAACCTGTCCAAGTTAGAAAAACTCAGTGTTAGTAGCAATCATCTTCAAGGCATTTTTCCTAACAACAATAAAACTTTATAAACTATCCAAACATCCAAATTATCCCGTCAAACATCAAAATTATCCAATCAAACTTCATAATCATCCAATCAAAACTAAACAAAATGCAACCAAACTTCAAAATGTAATATTCAGAAGTCAACATCCAACTAAACAACAATCCAGCCAAACTTAAAATCACTCCTTATCTTCGGATTCCCCCTCATCTTCTTCATCATTTATATTGTTTCCATCACTTTCATCCTCTTCATAAATGTGGCTTTTTGACAGAAAGCGGGGCAAGCCGATTAAATGGTTCACTTGAGTCTTGAGGGCCTCGATGTCATTCCTAAGTGCGGTCATAATCTTCTCTTCATGCTTTCTTTTTTCTCGTTCATTCGCATAGTTCCTAAAAAATTGTTGAATCGTTCGTCGCATCTCCTCAAGCTTCTCACTTTGCAGTTTGCACGGTGACGGATATCCCAATACCTTATAATCCACAAAAGAGAAAGTGGAAAAAATATATGAAGAGTTAGGATGGAATAATACAGTGACAGTGATAACCACAAAACTCTTCACAAGCACTCAAACTTTTTCAAAAGAATCTTCTAAAACTGCCAAATCTATGATTGATTCAACAACCACAATTGGACCAAAAACTTTTACGAATTGGTACCTTTAAACAAATGACATTTAGCTGCCGAGTAAATTGTCAAAAGTAGGTGATGACTTAAACTACCTTTGACACGCTTAAACTGCATCCAATGAAATTCAGCTCTTGAAGCTCACATACATGGAGATAGAATAAAATTTCAGCACCTAACTTCATAAAAAGTAACAAGAAAAAGTTCTCCAGCAAATAAACTCTTTAAGCTTTTACACTTTTCTTTTATCATCTGTTGTGCTTGCATAATTTGCCTCTACCACCAAAAGAAGTGCACCATTAGAATAAAATTTTGGATTTATTCGAATATGAATCACAAGTTCCAACTATGTAATATCTTAGCTACCTTCCCAGAAAATCTAGCAATGAGCTAAAAGATTTCACCTCTTGAACCATACACAGAATGTGACCCTAAAGAAAAAGAATACTTACCAAATAATTATATCATAAGATGTACTGTCTCGTGGATCCCAATTCTGAATAAAATTTCCTTTCTTAAAAGAGATTAGGTCAAGCAAATACTGCTTTTGCAAATCATAAGATTCTTGGCAACAATAGGTGATGATTTAAACTACCTTTGACACGCTTACGATTGATTCTTGGCAACAGTAGGTGATGACTTATATAGTTGAATCATTTCCTTTTGAAATCCTAAAGTTTTTGATTAAGAAGCTTTTCCACATCATTTTGAACTCCAAATACTTCTGACTATTGTGAACATTTACATTGTTGCAAATTCACTTACCAAGGTTAGTATATATTGTAAATTAACAAAGAGCTAAAACGGACTATGGCAAATTCACTGACCAAGGTAGCATATGATATGTAAACCTGCTTGATTTCCTTTTGAAATTCAGGAGATTTGGAGTCTATCAGCAATCATCCTTTATAAGGCTCATTGATTAAAGTTAAAATCTCTCATACAATACATCAGGGGACTTAAATTCCTATGCTTAGCAAGTAAAAGCTAAGACCTAGGTACAAGGATGGGTAGACTGCGGACAACTAACATATCAAAATCTTTTCAGCAATCAAAAGCAGGTTTCAATTCAGAACAGAGTTTGTGGACTGTTATTGACATTGCACATTTTGATTTTTCTACTGCCAAACAATACATAGTTATACTGATGCTCCAACACAAAGATGCCATAATTCAAATTTGATTATGCCATAATTCTAAGGGAATACCTTTTTCAATACAACAACTAAATATCAGTCCCAAAATAGTTGGGTCGGCTATATGTTCATCATTAACTATGTTAGTGCATTTAAATTGATCTCACGTAGAACAACAATAGCTTTCTTTTTTAGATTCTATGGACTTGAACTAAGTCTATCCTTGATTATATGCTCTCTTTGGCTTTATTTCCGAAATTAAACCTTTCACGCATGTAATCATCTAATTTATGTACCCATACTCAGCTATTTCAATTTTTTTTCAAAAACAAAAATGGATAATCACATTTGTTTAACGCTGAACTTTAGATGTGGTATTTATTTTTAGAAAGAATAACTACGAATAATGCAACACATGCACAAATCTTACTATATATGCGTATGAGAGAAGAGTCCTTGATTTGCAAGAAATTATGAAAAAGAAAACTACACTCGACTAAAAGTGAAAATAGGTAAAATCTAAGGTAGCAAGGCAAAGTAAAGCTTATCCATATTCAAAAGCCTTCTAGTATGGGCATGTTTCAAAATTTTCATCTGAGAATTAACATTTGCTCTCTATATATGATGTTGCAGGTGTTTACCCGGAGAGATTGGGAATCTTCAC
This sequence comes from Nicotiana otophora, assembly GCA_000715115.1. NCBI lineage: Eukaryota > Viridiplantae > Streptophyta > Magnoliopsida > Solanales > Solanaceae > Nicotiana > Nicotiana otophora. The sequence continues at coordinate 12,120 of AWOL01S0055629.1, read as the reverse complement.
AAGTTGGAGACACTTTATTTGCAATATAATAAATTAAGTGGTTCCATACCGGAAGAGCTCTTCAATATCTCTACGCTAAGAAGGATGTCACTTGCATCAAGCTACTGGCAAACAAATCTACATTGTCTGCATCTAGGTGATAACAGCATATATGGAGTTATACCCAGCTCAATCTCCAATTCTTCAAATCTAAGGGAATTACATCTTTATGATAACAAATTCAGTGGCCCGATTCCTAACTCTTTGGGGGATTTGAGACAGCTTGAACGTTTGAGGTTGTTCAAAAACCACTTATCATCTCCGCACCTAAGTATTCTTAACTTCTTTAGCGAATTGCAGATCTTTGAAAGAGATAGCGATATCGCATAATCCTCTTAATGGTGTTCTTCCAGATTCCATTACCAATCTCTCCTCCACTTCTCTTGAACGATTTAGTGTATATTATTCTGAAATTAGGGGACAGATACCATTAGGAATTGGTCATTTAAGTAACTTAAACACTTTGTCCCTATTCGGCAATGACTTGACTGGATCAGTGCCAAGATCATTATGTGATTTACAGAATCTTCAAGTTTTAGCTCTTGATCAAAATAGGTTAACTGGACCCTTCCCAGAGTGCCTTTGCAAATTGCCAGAGCTAGGCTACGTTAGTTTGTCGTATAATCAAATATCGGGTCCAATACCATATTGCATTGGCAATAGTACTACCTCTTTGAGAAATATTTACCTAAATTCAAATAGGCTCACTAACATACCCATGAGTCTATGGAGCCTCAAAGATCTTGTAGTTCTTGACTTGTCCAATAATTCTTTGGGTGGTTCTTTACCTCCAGATTTCGGAAATTTGGATGCCATAACAAAAGTAGATTTGTCGAGGAATCACCTTTCAGGAAGTATTCCAACCACAGTCGGAGACTTGCAGAAATTAATTTATCTTTCTTTGGCTTTCAATGAGTTGCAAAGATCTATTCCTGAGTCATTCGGAAAAATGATAAGTTTGGAATGGGCGAATCTATCCAATAACATTCTTTCAGGTATGATTCCAAAATCATTAGAGACACTTCGGTATCTGAAGGATTTCAATGTATCATTCAATAGATTAGAAGGTGAAATCCCAACTAAAGGACCTTTTCTCAATTTCACCTCTCAATCCTTTATGGGAAATGAAGAGTTATGTGGTGGTTTCCTTTTCCGACCTTGTAAGGCTAGGTCTGTTCATCACTCATGGAGAAGCAGAATTCTTTTGATTGTACTTGTCCCATTGGTGGTTTCATTAATGGGACTTGGCTCAATTGTTGTGTTCATGTTCAGGAGACGTAGAAATGTTCCAACCCAAGTCGAATCCTTACCTGCAACAACAACGATACTAGCCAGGATTTCATACATTGAAATCGAAAGGGCAACTCAAGGGTTCGACCAATGCAACTAGCTAGGCCGTGGAGGTTTCGGTTCTGTTTACAAGGGCATCTTTGCGAATGAGATGATTTTGGCAATCAAAGTGTTTAATTTACAGATTGAAGGTGCATTCAAGAGTTTTGATACTGAATGTGAAGTTTTACACAAAATCTTACCAAAGTTATCAGCAGTTGTAGTAACATGGATTTTAAAGCATTACTTGTAGAGTACATGCCCAATGGAAGCCTAGAGCATTGGTTACATTCTGATGATTACTACTTCAATATGATCCAAAGATTAGACATAATGATCGATGTTGCATCAGCTTTGGAATATCTCCATCATGGTTATGCAACAGTTGTTGTACATAGCGACTTGAAGCCTAGTAATGTCTTGCTAGACGAAAGGCTGGTTGGGCACGTGAGTGACTTTGGCCTGACCAAGTTATTAGGATGTCACGACCCAAACTAACCCCTGTCGTGATGACGCGTATCGTGGAACTAGGCAAGCCGACTCATTTCCAAAACAAACCGATATTTTCATTTCAAAGATAATTTCAATGTTATTTAACATAAAAACCTTCGTAAAGGAGTTCCAATCAAAATACAAGTGCGGAAGGAAAAGTCCAACATTGGGGTGTCACTAGTCATGAACATCTACTACAATCTGTCTAACAATATCAAGGCTAACTCAGCCTGGAAAATAGCTAAATACAACTAGAGGAAGATAAGAGGGAGAAGAGCAGGGCTGCGATCGCCAGGCAGCTACTTTGCTATCCCCGGAAAAATCTGCAATCAGAACAATTAACAATCGCTACCGTGTTCAGCTACACCTGGATCTGCACGCAAGGTGCATGGAGTAACGTGAATATGCCAACTCAGTAAGTAACAACAATAAATAAAGACTGAGCAGTAATGACAAGCAATAAAGCATATAACGTTCATATCAGGAAATCTCAGTAAAATACCACATGCTTTTAAAATCAGAATTTGAATCAAAACATCTCGTTTAAACCCAGTTCCAGTAAAAATCATTTAAAGATATTTTTCAACAGTTTTCAAACAGAGAAAAAATGCAAAAGTGAGCAAAAATGATGAAATCATAAACAGCCCCTTGGGCAAAACATCACTCATATACAGCCCCTCGGGCAAACCTCACAGTCACTCGTGCCATTCGGGCATACCTCACAATCACTCTTGTCACTCGGGGATACCTCACCATCACTCATGCCTCCCAGTCACTCAGCACTCGGCACTCGGCACTCGCACTCAGTAGGTACATGCACTCACTGTGGGTGTGTAGAGACTCCAGAGGGGCTCCTTCAACCCAAGCGCTATAATTTGCATGGACAACTCACGTGCTGCACGGACAACTCACGTGCTATGATAATAAAGTATGTTGCAGGCGGGCAGCCCCAATCCACACTCATCCTCACAATCAGGCCCTCGGCCGATATCAAACATGCTGCGGCGTGCAGCCCGATCCCATAATATGCAACATGTTGCGGCGTGCAGCCCGATCCCATAAATATCCTCACAAATCAGGCCCTCAGCCTCACTCAGTCTTAAACCTCTCAAGCCATTCGGGCATTTCAGTAAAACAGGGCATTCAGCCCAAAATATTTATATGCATCAAAATAGAGTCATAAAACTGAGTTATGCGGTAAACAAGTATAAACATGACTGAGTATAGATTTTTCAATCGAAAACAGTGAGAGGATAGTAAGAAAAGGCCCCTAAGGATCCAAACAACACTTACACAAGGCCCAAACATGGCATTCAGCCCAATTTATAAAAACTCTTTTTAAAACATATAAGTATCATATAGTTTCAACAAAGTATGCAACTTTACAGATGCTACAGGACGTACTAAGTCGCAATCCCCAACAGTGCACGCCTACACGCCCGTCACCTAGCATGTGCGTCACTAAAAATAGTAGAATGATACAAAATTCGGGGTTTCGTACCCTCAGGACTAGATTTACAATCGTTACTTACCTCGAACCGGTCAAATCTCTACCTTGCAATGTTCTTGCCTCTGGACTCGGCCTCCAAATGCTCCGAATCTATTCACAATCAGTACAATACCATCAATGCGCACTAATAGAATGAATTTCACAAGAAAAGCTACAAAATTAGACCAAAACCTGAAATTAGCTCAAACCCGGCCCCCAGGCCCACGTTTCGAAATCCGACAAAATTCACAAAACTAGAAAGCTTATTCACTCACAAACCTAACCATACCAAATTCATCAAAATCTGACATCGTTTATTCCTTCAAATCCTTAAATTACTCTCCAAAACTTTCAAGCCTTAACCCCTCATTTTTACTAATTACAATGATTAAACAACGGAAAATCACCATATATACGAGTATTAGGGCTCAAGCAACTTACCTCACTGATAGCCATTGAATCACCCTTCAAAAATCTCTCCAAAAAGCTCCAAAAACCGACTTGAAAATGGTGGAAATGAACCAAATTCGCGAAGGATTCTATTTATGGTTTCTGCCCCAATTTTTCGCACTTGCGGGCTTTTTTTCCGCGCATGCAGGACTTCACCTGCGGTCAAGGCGCCGCATCCGCGAACTCCACTTAATTCCCCAGCTTCCGCACCTGCGCTCCAGGCCTCGCACATGCGGGCTTGCAGGTGCGGCCAAATCCTTCGCGCCTGCGCTCCAGCCTTGGCCTCACATTTTTCCACATCTGCGCAGCACATTCTCGCGCCTGCGAAAGCGCACCTTCGCGTTTCCTCCGCATCTGTGAAGCCTGCCCAACATCTTCCTTTCCGCATCTGCGCCCCAGGTTTAGCACCTGCAGGCTCGCAGATGCAACCTCCAACTCGTACCTGCGCAACCTGCCTAGCCCAGCAATGCCCGCACCTGCGAACTCCCCACGCGCACCAGCGGCCTCGCACTTGCGACTCTTTCTTCCGCAGGTGCGAAAATAGCAGTAGCAGCAGCTTCAACTGCATTTTCCAACTTCGACAAATCCGTTAACCACCCGGAATCACCCCGAGGCCCTCGTGACCTCAACCAAAAATACGAACAAGTCATATATCAACATACCAACTTAGTCGAAACTTCAAAATCATTCAAAACAACATCAAATCATCAAATTACCCTCGGATTCAAGCCTAAAAACTTCTAAATTTTCAAATTCGACAACCGATGCCGAAACCAACCAAACCACGTCCGAATGACCTCAAATTTTGCACACACATCACAAATGACACTACGAACCTACTTCAACTTCCAGAATTTTATTCCGACCCCGATATCAAATTTTTCACTGCCGACCGAAATCGTCAAATTTCCAATTTCGCCAATTCAAGCCTAATTCTATTACGGACCTCCAAATCACATTCCGGACACGCTCCTAAGTCTAAAATCACCTAACGGAGCTAACGAAACCATCAGAATTAAAATTCGAGATCGTTTACACATAGGTCAACATCCGGTTAATTTTTTTAATTTATGATTCTAAATAAGAAATTAAGTGTCTCATTCCACTCCGAAACCACCCCGGGTCCGAACCAACTAACCCGGTATATCATAATATAGCTTAAGAGCATAAAGAAAACAGAAATGGGAGAAACAGGGCTATAACTCCCGAAACGACCAGCCGGGTCGTTACTTCCTCCCCCACTTAAACATACGTTCGTCCTCGAACGTGCCGAGAGTTGTTTCAAAAGCCAAGAAATGGTTGTGTAACTTTCCCATGCACATACCCAGGGGTGATTCCACGTCACCCTATCCCATACAGGTCCGATAGCACAGCATAACTGAAATGCCTCAATTCAACCTAGCCCACAAGCCTTCGAATCAAATTTTCGACATCTAAAATTTCTCATAAGATTAGAAGTTCGCATCTACATACCATATAAGTCTGAACAAGCTGTACCAAAAGCCGTAATCATAACTCAAATACTCAAATTCAAATACTGCATAGCTCGAATGCTCGAAGCAATGATTTCAAATCACAATATCGACTCAAATCAACCCAGTGCTGGTAATAAACCTCATATCAGACAAAACTTCGTTCTAAAACCTTCGTACACTGCCGAGGATGAAAAAAACATACCGAATTCATAACCATTCATTAGACCAACATGTCATGGAGCTCCCGTTCCTTCTACAAGAACTATAGCCAATTTCAAAGCCGACTTCCGATATTATCCTCCTAATTATACCACAATCAAATCTGATAGCATCCATTCTAGGCCCAATGACCTCGTCTCATCCAACACGACCACTCTAGTGACATGACACATTAATACAATCTAAAGCCACAACCCGTGAAATCCGTGCACCAGATAGCAACATTCCAAATGCACCCAATCGTAACAATGACCCAAACAGGAGAACCGTTCCGTAAGCTCGACGAGTACCACCCCGAATCAATGCTAAGAACCCATCACACACCACAGAACCATAACACCCGAATCTTATACGAAGGATCATATTTCCATATAACTTTGTTGTAATACGCGACCCTATCCAAATACTGGTCCATATGAAACACCTCAAGCCACCCTACTAAAATCAATAACCATGCGCAATTCGACATCAAGT
>AWOL01S0055623.1:0-24129 GCA_000715115.1 Nicotiana otophora | reverse complement strand
CGGTACGGAGATGTCTGTGCTTATCTTCCAGAGGCTATGAAGTTTAGGAACAAGTTTCACTTCAATTATTCTCTGTCGTGCGATTTTGCTTTCCCAATACTGATTGAACTCTTCTACTCTTATTCTCTCGCAAATGGCGAGAACACGTACCGCTTCCTCAGCTGAGCAGTAGCCAGAGCCTTCAGTGACAGCTCCTACGCAGGGCAGAGGTCAAGGCCGTGCCAGAGGCCGAGGTAGGGGCAGGGCTCAGCGTAGGGCCCGAGCAGCAGCCCCAGCAGTGGAGCTTTAGATAGAGCTTGACGAGGAGGTTCCAGCCCAGACTGTTCTTGTCGGACCAGCTCAGGTTCCGGATGGGTTTATTGCTACCCCAGTACTTCAGGACGCTTTGGTCCGTTTGATGGGCCTTATGGAGAGTGTGGCCCAGACTGACGCATTTCCCATGGCACAACAGTCTCTCAGGCTGGAGGAGGAGCCCAAACTCCTATCACTCCCGCTCCGGAGTAGATAGTTCCCCAGTATCAGACTCCAGCAGCTCTGCCAGTCGGATTAGTTCAGCCGGTTATTACGGCACAGGTCGGAGATGGGCCAGCTATGTCTTCTGAGGCTTTATGGAGATTGGACAGGTACGAAGCTCTTTCCTATTCACTTAAGTGGTGCTCCTTCAGAGGATCCCCAGGAGTATCTTGACAGCTGTCACAAAGTTTTACAGAACATGGGTATAGTGGAGACCAATGGGGTCGATTTTGCTGCATTTCAAATGACTGGTTCCGCCAAGAAATGGTGGAGAGATTACTTGTTGACCAGACCAGCTGGGTCGCCTGCTCTTACTTGGGACCAGTTCTCTCCGCTCTTCATAGAGAAGTTTCTACCTATCACATTGAGAGAGGAGTTTCGCCGTCGGTTTGAGCGTCTCCAGCAGGGCAGTATAACTACTACTCAGTATGAGACCCGTTTTGTGGATTTGGCCCGTTATGCCATTCTTCTGCTTCCCACCGAGAGAGAGAGGGTGAGGAGGTTTATTGATGGACTTGCTCAGCCTATCAGATTGCAGATGGCTAAGGAGACTAGGAGTGAGATTTCTTTTCAGGCGACTGCTAATATCGCCAGACGAGTCAAAATGGTTCTTACTCAGGGAGGTCAGGGGTCTGACAAGAGACCTCGTTCCGGTGAGTTCAGCGGTGCCTCATCTAGAGGCAGGAGTACTTTTGGTAGAGGCCATCCTCCCAGGCCATTTCATTCAGCACTTCAGGCATCCCACGGTGCTTTAGGTGGTCGTGGCCCTTAGATGCATTATTCCGACCAGCTAGCCTACAGTGCATCACCATCTTCTATTAGTGCACTTCCACTCCAGAGTTATCAGGGTAGTTATTCAGGTCGACAGGGTCAGCTTCAGGGTCAGCAGTCACAGCAGCCGAAGTTATGTTATACTTATGGTGATCCGAGGCATATTGCTAGATTTTTCCTTCGAGCAATGGGCAGCTCACAGCATCAGAGTTCGTGTGCCATAGTCCCGACACCAGTTACTGCACCACCTGCTCAGCCAGCCAGAGGCAGGGGTCATGCAGGCAGAGGTAGAGGCCAGACTATTAGAGGTGGAGGTCAGGCCGTTAGAGGTAGAGACCAGCCAGTTAGAGGTCGTCCCAGGGACGTAGTTCAGGGTGGTGGGCCCCAACACTGGTGTTATGCTTTCCCATCCAGGCCTGAGGCTGAGTCATCTGACGTTGTTATCACAGGTACTGTTTCAGTTTGCAGTAGAGATGCTTCAGTTCTGTTTGATCCGGGATCTACTTACTCCTATGTGTCATCCTATTTTGCTTCCTATTTGGTTGTGCCCCGTGATTCTTTGAGTGCTCTTGTGTATGTGTCCACACCAGTGGGAGATGCTATTGTTGTAGATCGTGTTTATCATTCGTGTGTGGTCACCATTGGGAGTCTTGAGACTCGTGTAGATCTTCTACTTCTCGACATGGTTGATTTTGATGTCATACTGGGTATGGATTGGCTGTCACCTTATCATGCTATATTAGATTGTCACGCCAAGACGGTGACCTTAGCCTTGCAGGGGTTGCCTCGATTAGAGTGGAGAGGGAATTTTGGCCATTCTGCCAGCAGGGTTATCTCTTATGTGAAGGCTCGACATATGGTCGAGAAGGGGTGTCTAGCTTATTTAGCTTATGTTCGTGATTCTAGTGCGGAGGTTCCTTCCATAGATTCAGTGTCGGTTGTTCGTGAGTTTCCAGATAGACCTGTCGGGGATGCCACCCGACAGGGATATTGATTTCTGCATTGATTTGGCTCCGGGCACTCAACCTATTTCTATTCCGCCATATTGCATGGCCCCGCCAGAGTTGAAATAGTTGAAGGAGCAGTTGCAAGATTTGCTTGATAAGGGTTCATTAGACCTAGTGTCTAGCCCTGGGGTGCACCTGTGTTGTTTGTGAAGAAGAAAGATGAAACGATGAGCATGTGTATAGATTATCGGCAGTTGAACAAAGTCACCATCAAGAACAAGTATCCATTGCCGAGGATTGATGACTTATTTGATCAGCTTCAGGGCGCCAAGGTGTTTTCAAAGATTGATTTGAGATCTGGCTACCATTAGTTGAGGATTAGGGCATCTGATGTTCCTAAGATAACTTTTCGGACTCGGTATGGGAATTATAAATTTCTAGTGATGTCATTTGGGCTGACAAATGCCCCAACAGCATTCATGGATTTGATGAACCTGGTGTTCAAACCCTACTTGGATTTCTTTGTGGTTGTGTTTATTGATGATATCTTAATCTACTCCAACAGTCGAGAGGAGCATAAGCAGCACATTCGGATCGTTCTTCAGACTCTGAAAGACATCCAATTATATGTTAAGTTCTCAAAATGCGAGTTTTGGTTGAGTTCAGTTGCTTTCTTGGGTCACGTTGTATCAGCAAAGGGTATTCAAGTAGATCCTAAGAAGATTGAGGCACTCCAGAACTGGCTTAGACCCACATCAGCTACAAAGATCCGTAGTTTCCTGGGTTTGGCGGGCTATTACCGTCGATTTGTGGAGGGGTTTTCATCCATAGCAGCCCCGTTGACCAGATTGACCCGGAAGGGTGCCCCGTTCAGGTGGTCGGACGAGTGTGAAGCAAGCTTTCAGAAGCTCAAGACTGCTTTGACTACGTCACCGGTATTGGTATTACCCACAGGTTCAGGATCTTATACAGTATATTGTGACGCATCCCGTATTGGTCTGGGTGCGGTATTGATGCAGGGTGGCAAGGTTATTATATATGCTTCGCGGCAGCTGAAGGTTCACGAGAAGAATTACCCTGTTCATGATCTAGAGCTGGAAGCCATTGTTCACGAGCTGAAGATTTGGAGGCACTATCTTTACGGCGTGCCATGTGAGGTATTCACTGATCATCGGAGCTTGCAGTATTTGTTCAAGCAGATGGAACTCAATTTGAGGCAGAGGAGGTGGCTGGAGCTATTGAAAGACTATGATATCACCATATTGTATCATCCTGGGAAGGCCAATGTGGTAGCCGATGCTTTGAGTTGAAAGTCAGTCAGTATGGGTAGCCTTGCATATATCCAGTTGGTGAGAGACCGCTTGCATTGGATGTTCAAGCCTTGGCCAACCAATTCGTGAGATTAGATGTTTCTAAGCCCAGTCGTGTTCTAGCTTGTACAATTGCTCGGTCTTCTTTGTTTGAGCGCATCAGAGATCGGCAGGATGACGATCCTCATTTACTTGTCCTTAGAGACACAGTGCGTCACGGTGATGCCAAGCAGGTTATTGTTGGAGATGACGGAGTTTTGAGGATGCAGGGTCGTATTTTTGCATAATGTGGATGGACTTCGTGAGTTGATCCTTGAGGAGTCCCACAGTTCCCGGTATTCTATTCATCCGGGCACCGCCAAGATGTATCAGGACTTGAGGCAGCATTATTGGTGGAGGCGAATAAAGAAGGACATAGTTGCCTATGTAGCTCGGTACCTAAATTGTCAGTAGTTAAAGTGTGAGCATCAGAGACCTGGTGGCTTACTTCAGTGGTTAGATATTCCTGAGTGGAAGTAGGAGCGTATCACTATGGATTTTGTTGTTGGACTCCCATGGACTCAGAGGAAGTTCGATGCAGTTTGGGTTATTGTGGAGAGGCTGACTAAGTCAGCGCACTTCATTCCTGTGGCAATTACCTATTCTTCGGAACGGTTAGCAGAGATTTATATTTGTGAGATCGTCCGTCTTCACGGTGTGCCCGTGTCTATGATTTCTGATCGAGGTATGCAGTTTACCTCGAACTTCTGGAGGGCAGTACAACGTGAGTTCGGTACGCAGGTTGAGTTGAGCACAACATTCCATCCTCAGACGGACGGACAATCAGAGCGCACCAGACATATATTGGAAGATATGCTTCGCTCTTGTGTTATAAACTTTGGAGGTTCTTGGGATCAGTTCTTGCCATTTGCGGAGTTTTCTTATAATAATAGCTACCAGTCGAGCATTCAGATGGCTCCATATGAGGCATTATACTGAAGGCGATGTCGTTCGCCAGTTGGCTTGTTTGAACTGGGAGAGGCTCGGTTATTGGGTACCTATTTGGTACAAGATACCTTGGGTAAGGTCAAGATTATTCTGGATCGACTTCGCACAGCTTAGTCTAGGAAAAAGAGTTATGCCGACCGTAAAGTTCGTGATAGCATTCATGGTTGGAGAAAGAATATTGTTTCGAGTATCGCCCATGAAGATTGTTATAAGATTTGGGAAGAAGGGAAAGTTGAGCCCTAATTGGGGGAGGTAGCTTATAGACTTGCGTTACCTCCAGGGTTATCCTCAGTTCATCCGGTATTCCATGTGTCTACGCTTCGAAAATATCATGGTGACCCGTGCCAAGTGTTAGATTTCAGCTCTGTCCAGTTGGATAAGGAATTGACTTACGAGGAGGAGCCGGTGGCAATTCTAGCCCCGCAAGTACGCCAGTTGAGATCAAAGAGTTACCTTTCAGTTCGAGTGCAGTGGAGAGGTCAGCCTATTGAGGCAGCTATTTGAGAGTCCGAGTCCGATATGCGGAGTAGAAATTCCCACCTTTTTACCAGCCCAGGTACTTTTCTATGTCTGTTCGAGGACGAACGATTGTTTTAGAGGTGGAGAATGTGATGACCCAAAAGGTCATCTTATATTTTAAAACTCAAATATGCACTCTTAAGCCTTAAAAACCTTATTTTTACCCTCCTCGATTTGTGTGCGCAGCCCTGGCAGGTTTCCAGAAAGCTTTTATGTTAAAAACTAATGAAAATAAGAATTTTTGCGTTAAAAGTTGATTTTAGTTGATTTTGGTCAATAGTTTTGGTAAACGGGCCCATATCCATGCTTTGACGGTCCAGGTAGGTCCGTACCGAATTATGGGACCTCGGCGTATTCCAGGAATTGAATTCGGAGGTCCCTAGCTTGAGTTATGAATTTTTGATGAAAATTAAAAGTTTGGAAATTATTTGTTTTTAAGAATTGATTGATATTTGGCATTTGTTAGTATCGGGTCCGTATTTTAGTTCCGGAGTCCGGTACAGGTTCATTATGATATTTAAGACTTGTCTATAAATTTTGGTGAGAAACGGAGTTGATTTGACGTGATTCAGACGTCTAGTTAAGAAGATATGAATTTTAAAGTATTTTTGAGAATTTCGTTTGATTTGGTGCAAAATTCGTATTTCTAGGTGTTATTTTGGCGATTTGATTGTGTGAGCAAGTTCGTATGATGTTTTTAGACTTGTGTGCATATTTGGTTTGGAGCCCCGAGGACTCGGGTGAGTTTTGGATAGGCCACGAGATGTTTTGAACTTAAAAAAATTTTCTGGTATAACTGAACCAGTTGCAGGCCTCTGATCTCGCAATTGCGGGATCAGGCATCGTAAATGCGAACATAACAGGGTCCGCAATTGCGAGGCTTTCATCGCAATTGCGATCAGAAGCCTGGGCCAGCAGTTCTCGCATTTGCGAGTTTACCTTCGCAATTGCGAAGGGAGTCTGAGAAGGGCAGGTTCGCAAATGCAAACATTTACTCGCATTTGCGAGGTTCAGTGGTCGCAAATGCGACACTTTCCTCGCATTTGCGAAGGCAACAGGACTATGAAGGGCATCGCAATTGCGAGTGTTCTTTCGCATTTGCGAAGCTCAGTTCGCAATTGTGACACCTGCAACTGAGTAAAAGGGACTTAGACGGGATCTTTCATCCATTATTCATATTTTCAAAACCCTAAACCTTATGAGGTGATTTTCCAAAGACCAAATCTTCTCCAAATCACAGGTAAGTGATTCCTAACTCTTTTCTTTCAATCTTTTACATCTTATAATAAGATTTCAACCTAGAATCTAGAATTTTTATGGTAAAATTAGGATTTTTGGGTAGAACTTAGGAATTCCGAAATTTGAGGATTTAGACCTCAATTTGAGGTCGGATTCCAAAACTAATTACATATTCGTGCTCGGGGGTGAATGGGTAAAAGGATTTTGGTCCGAACCTCGGTTTTGATCAAACGGGCCCGGGGTTGATTTTTCAACTTTTTGGAAGAAAATTTGGGAAAATATAATTTATGTAATATAATTGATTCTTAAGCAATATTTGATATTATTGAGTCATTTTTGAATAGATAAGAGTGGTTTGGAGGTGAATTTCAAAGGAAAAGTTGTGATTGAGAATTAAGTGGCCTTCAGAGCGAGGTAAGTGTTGTGTCTAACCCTGACTTGAGGGAATTAGGAACCTTAGATTACTTGCTAAGTAAAATTCATGTGAGCGGTGTATATGTGAGGTGACGAGTACTTGTGCGCCGCCAATTTACTTATTTTTCATGTTTTTCAGTTTTTCTTATATTGTCTCATTCCTATGCCTAATTGCGATGTGTTATAATAGTGTTATTCAATTTATCGTTCTTATCATGCTTACGGATTTTTCTGGTAATAATTGAATTTTTATTTCAAAGTTGAGATTGATGTTATAGAACCAAATGTTGAAGTAAGGTTTGTACTTGTTATTCTATCTCCATGTTGATGTTTATGCATTGCATTATGTTAAGGGAGAGTGTTAATGCACGAAGGGTGATGCCGTACCATATTGTAGTGTTAATGCATGGAGGATGATGCCGTGTCATATTGTGAGTGTTAATACACGAAGGGTGATGACGTGCCATGATATGAGAGTTAATGCACGAAGGGTGATGCCGTGCATTTTCCTTACTGTATTCACTATTCCTGTTGATTCATGGTATATTGACTGCTCCGGTGATTATTTTGTTGTAGTTCTTTATCTTGTATTCCCCTCAGTATGTTTCCCTCCCGACATTTCATGTTTAGTTTTTCATTTCTATTATTTGTATATACACTGTTAAATTGTACAGGTTGATTTGTAGGTATCTTGCCTTAGCCTCGTCACTACTTCGTCGAGGTTAGGCTCGACACTTACCAGTACATGGGGTCGGTTGTACTGATGTTGCACTCTGCACTTTCTGTGCAGATTTTGATATCGGCTCAGGTTGATCGAGATTTTTGCTATTGGTCCATTGTCCGGAGACTCAAGGTAGATCTGTCGGCGTTCACAAACCTTGAAGTCCCCGTCTATCTTTTCTATTATACTATTTCTTTCATTCAGACAGTTGTATTTCTTCAGACTATTACTTGTAGTAAATTCTAGAATGCTTGTGAATTGTGACTCCAGATCCGGATGGTAATAATTAATATAGTTTTATAATATTTCGTACTTATTATATTTCATCTTAGTTAATTATTGTTATTTACTGAATGAAAATAAGGAATTGGTTTAATGATTTTCTAACGTTGGCTTGCCTAGCAAGTGAAATGTTAGGCGCCATTACGATCCCGTCGGTGGAAAATTTCGGATCGTTACAGAAGCGCTTTCCCCTTTAATTGGCTTACATAGTGCGACTTCAAATTTATCGGGGCTCCAAATTAGGTACGGGTCACTATGTGGAAAAAACAAAAAAGGAAGTAGAAGGGAAGAGAGGAGAGAGACTGTGGCTACTAATATCACAAGTTGAAAATGTGATTGGAGAAAGAAGAAAAGGGATGATGAATCAGTTGAAGAAAAGAAACCTAACTGAAAAGAGTGAATGTGCCAAAAGAGGACAGAAAGCTGAGAATAATAAAAGGCGTCACTCAGAAGAAGTGACCAAACAAACAGCAAGAGCACAGAGCCACTCTCTGTTGGGAAGCAAAAATTTAGGGCTAAAAAGTAAGTAGCTTACTGCTTCTTGCTGAGAAACAGGCCAAAACTCAATTATCTTTCTCTCACAAAACGTGACTTTGCTTCCCTCATCTATGTTGTCTTTATTTGATGGAGGTTTCTCAATCTTGTTCTTTTCTATAACTAAAATGCCTATCATATTTCATTCCCCCAGTGTTCACTATTTAACTCCCCAAAAATGACTACCAAAGGATGTGGTGTAGCGGATGGAGCTGCTTTTCCCTTAACTAAAAATCTCGAGTTCGAGCCCTGAGTATAAAAAAACTCTTTGGTATGGAGCGTTTCCTCCGAATGAGGCCCTACGCGGCACGAATTTGGATATAGTCAGACTCCAATACGGATACCGAACACCGGATGAGAAACTCAAAAAACAAAAAAAGAAGAGACTACCCAAAAAATGGTAGCCGCTTGTGTATTTGCTGACCCTCAAAACAAAGTTGAAAGTTATATTACACTTATATACTACTCTTTCCGTTTCAATTTATGTGAACCCATTTGACTAGACACGGAGTTTAAGAAAAGAGCGAAGACTTTTGAATTTGTGGTGTAAAATGAGGCACATATAATTTGTGTAACTATAAATCATTGCATAAAGGTAAATTATTTTCAAATAAGGAAAGAGTTTATTCTTTTTTGTACGGACTAAAAAGGAAATAGGTTACATAAATTGAAACGGAGGGAGTATGAGTTTAGGAAGAGATGTAAGGCTTAAACTAGCCTCTATTGACTATCCCATACAAAAGAATTCACTTGTGCAGAATTGTTGCTTCCTTTGTTTATTACGATACCCTATACTTTTTAAAATGGTCTAAGAATACCTCTCGTTAGACTATTGTGTTATCTATACCCATGTAGTTATACTTTGAGTTCAAATATACCCCTTATTTAAACAGAGGGACACGTGTCATCGTCCTGTTAGCCAATTCTAAATATCTCCTAATTAATTAAAAAGACTCATTACCCATACCCGAAAAGTAATTTTCTAAAACAATTATTTTTTCATTAAAAATTGAAAAAAAACTCAAATTTTTTTTTCACTAAAAATTGAAAAAAAACGAAAATATTATTTTTCCATTTTGTACAAAAAAACTGCTTAAAAAAAACTCAAAAATATTTTCTAAAACAATGTTTTTGTAAAAACTGAAAAGAATTGAAAAGTAATTTTCTAAAGCAATTAAAAACTGGAAAAAACTGAATGTTTTTTTCCTAAAAACTGAAAAAATCGAAAATATTTTTTTCCAATTTTTTAAAAACCATTGCTTTGAAAAAAACTGAAAAATAATTTCTAAAGCAATTTATTTCTGTAAAAACTAAAAAAAAAAACTGAAAAGCAATTTTCTAAAGCAATATTTTTGTAAAAACTGAAAAAAAAATATTATTTTTTCAGTTTTCAGTTAAAAAAAATTCAGTTTTTTCCGATTTTTAATTGCTTTAGAAAATTATTTTTCATTTTGTTTTTCAGTTTTTACAAAAACATTGTTTTAGAAAATATATTTCAGTTTGTTTTAAAGCAATTTTCTGTAAAAACTGGAAAACAAATATTTTCGTTCTTTTTTAGTTTTTAGTAGAAAATATTTCTGTTTTTTCTAGTTTTTACACACAAAAAAATTGCTTTAGAAAATTGCTTTTCGGGTATGGGTAATGAGTCTTTTAAATTAATTAAGAGATATTTGGAATTGGCCAACAGGGCGATGACACGTGTTCCTCCGTTTAAATGAGAGGTATATTTGAACCCAAAGTATGACTGCAGGGTATAGATAATCCAATAATATAATAAGGGGTATTCTTAGACCATTTTCGAAAATACAGGGGTATATTTGAACCTTCACCGTTACGAGAATGTTCCACAAGTATTAAACTTTTTTACCACTATAAAATCGTTAGCTCTTTTGCTGAAGTTTGATTAGATTAAGATATTAATGACCTTTAATAATAGAAGAGAGTGGCATTAAGTAACAGTAATATATAGTGAAGAATAAGAATAATTGAAGATAGGATCTTTTTCTTTCTGCTAATGACAACTCCAGCAAAGCATGATTTTAACCATTATAACAATAACCTGTCACCTGCTTGCGTTTTTAATATTTAAACCAAGTTACAACGACCAGACAAAGAAAATCAGTTTTCGTCATTACACAACTGTATTGACCTATTCCATTTTTGGCTTTGCTTACAGTTAAAATACTTTCCAACCATAATTAAGCCCAAATCTTAACACCTTCCAAACACATCAATCATTCAACTAAGCCTTAATCTCAAGACTAATTGACCAAACACATGAGAACACATCAAACAATAATATGCTGTATTTCAGATTCCAGTACAAAGCAATTTTCAAGATATTAAAATGACAGTTCACAGTGGCAAACAATATTATGATTAAAATACATAGGTAACAAACCAAGAACCAGAAAAAGATGAAAGAATTTATACGTAAAAGTTCCCAAGGATTGGTATGACAGGGGGAGTAGTTTTCAAATCATCTTGCTCGCAAAAGCTGAGGAGAAACCAATGTGGCAATACCTCTTAGCTGGCCATCTTATTCAAGCGATGTATGGTACTTCTTGCCACCCTATTACCAGGATCAATATTCATAACAGTTCTAAGGTCTTCCGCCCCGAGCTTGTACTTCTCCATACTCTCATACAACAGAGCACGCTGCACAAGGACGGAAACATTCTTGCCATCTTGTTCTAGAACCTGCACCACAAAATGCAGCAAATAAGTCTTTATTCTCATGATAACACATTCAATGAAGTCACAAGAGTTTGGCTAGCCATAATCCGGCAAAACACAAGTCTTTGCATCTAATCAGCCAGAACATCCTACATACAGGTTGCGATAAAGGGTTCGGTGCATCAGTTTGGAGAAACATAACTACTTTCATCGTTTTTATGATTTTATTTTCCCGAGACTTTCTCGGGTTACTTTTCCTGAATTCTCTTTTTGTAATATTATAAAATGCTTTGACTGTAAAATTATCAAACAATAATATTATATACACCTTATTAGCAAGCAGGAAGCTGCAGGGAAAATGTTCCATTTCCGTTAAGTTTAGAACAGTATAAGTAACATAAAACAACATCATTATGACTACCATTGCTCTAACACTATTTAGAGACAATTTTGAAATGCATACTGATTAGCAATAACTGAGAAAGAGCAAGTTGCTGATCAATGTAGCAACTCACAGGAAGCATAAAGTGCGTTAAACCTAAAATGTAGATTGTGATAAAAAGGCAATATGTGGGGGGTTTTGGGGGAGGGGGCGTCGAATGTAGCCTCTCGCTGCCATTAGTAGGGAGTCCAACAGGACCAAACAGTCCTACATTTGATTGCCTAATATCGCATCCTGGGGTTTGGGATTGGAAGAAACCATTTTACTCAGATCCCCCCCTTCCTTTTTTGTTAAGATTTTTTTATGGCTGCTCGTTTTCTGAATTCATTCTGCTACATATATGCTGATCACATGTATGATAATCTCACTAATTTTTCTCAATCGTTAGGACTAGCCATCTAGGTACTTATAATCCGCTGTTAATCATTTCTTTTATCACCTAGAAATCCCAGGGTCACTGGGGAAAGGTTCGAATCTCTATGAATAATGGTCCCATCCCTCTCCTTCTCCACTTAGATAACAGGCTTTTAATGCAGTATGGTTTGAATCCGCGCACCTAACCCACACATGCTGCGCTATTACCACTAGAGCAAAGCCCTAGCGGCATCGGTGCTACTCAGTTTCAGTAAAAACAAATTGATGTTTCTATAAATGACATGGTCTAAATATGGAACATCAACTTTCCTGTCTGCATTTTATATATGCCAAGGTCATCGACCTGAATTATTAGTTCAAAACCATCTTTTCACCGGATCGCTACAACGGTACTACAGGAAAGGTTTTACAAAGACACCAGCCCTGTCAAGCCACAGTCCTGTTATGGCATGCATTTTATACATGTCATAACCGGGGTTTACTGTCTGGACTGTTAAACTGCCTGGACTCCACAGTCTCAACCTTAGAACCGTTGGTTGATACAGTATAAAACCAGTAACAAAATATGTTTAAAGTAGCTTAGTGTGCCTAAGCTCAACATAACACTATTTAGCCTTTCATTTAGGTTGAATGAATATTCATAAAATAATTAATATAAAAAATAAATGCCTGAGACTGCCGAGGTTGTGGCAAATCGACCTTTTTGGTATTTTACTTCAAAAGAAATATATATACAAGATAGTTTTTACAGAGGGATTCTAAAGAGACTAAAAACTTAGGAATGAAAATATTGGCCGAAACCTACCTCTAACTATGAACTCGGATCCTTGTATAATGGATCCTTAACAAAACTGACAAAATAAAATGGCCGACAATGTGGCCAACAAGATAAAAAGCTAAAAAGAATTCTAATTTTACAAAGCATATAAAAACAAACTACTTTATAAAAGTTATTCCCTCCATTATCAGTGAGGGGGTCCTTCTGTGACATTATTTAGTTGTTGGGACCGGTTGCTATGACCTCTGATCTATATTATTGAGGTTGCTGGGGTCCTTTGTTACTTCATAATTGTTTTTCCTTTATTGTTTTTTGGTGTAGAAATTCTTCTACTCCTTCCTTGAATTTTTTCACAAATTCTTCAATCCTATCTAAATTAACCTGTTCTTGTTGGCTTCCTTGGGCCTCTCCTGCCATACATGTTTTTTCATCTGTGGTATTACCTATTGATGCCATTGACACGTCATCTCACATTTCAACTTCAAAATTTCTTACCAAATCACTTTTTATTTCTTCAAAATAAGAAGCAATAATTTCCTTCTTAGAAACAACTCCTTTTTTTTCATTTGAAGCCTTCTAGTAACTTGCTGAAATGGACTTAATTCTTCCACTTCGACATTTGTCATTTTCTGTTTGCTATAAGCTTCAATCTTTTTCTCGATATCCTCAATGATTTCTTGACTATAAATTTTTCCTTGCTGGTCTTTCTGGAGTAATTTACTCCAGAATTTTGTATAAAAAATTCTGTTTACACATAGTTATCAATTATAAGCCCCTTAATAAGGTTTTAAAGTGGATTAGATATCCAATTCGCAATAAAAAGGATTTATTAGATAGACTGCATGATGCTATTATATTTTCAAAATTTGATTTGAAATCTGGTTATTGGCAGATACAAATTTCTGAAAATTGATAAATACAAAACCACTTTTAATGTTCCAATGGGACAATATGAATGGAATGTTGTGCCATTTGGTTTGGAAAATGCTCCTTCTGAATTTTAAAAAATCATGAATGATATTTTCACACCATTTACTAATTTTATAATAGTTTATATTGATGATATCTTGGTATTTTCAAAAAAATTGGAAATGCATTTTAAACATTTAGAATTATTTAAAAAGATTGTCATACAAAATGGTTTAGTAATATCTAAACCTAAGATGCTTCTTTGTTAGACTAAGGTAAAATTTGTTGGTCATTTTATTGAAAAAGGAAAAATTATCCCTATTCAAAGAAGTATTGAGTTTGCATCTAAATTTCCTGATGTTATTACAGATAAGACTCAGCTTCAAAAATTTTTAGGAAACTTAAATTATATTTCTCCTTTTATAAAGGATTTGGTTAAGGATACTTCAATTCTTTATGATAGATTAAAGAAGAATCCTAAAGCATAGACTAATGATCATAGTAATTCAGTCAAACACATTAAGCAGAAGGTTAATAACCTTCCGTGTCTTACACTTGCTAATCCAAGTTGGGTAGAAGTAGTTGAAACTGATGCCTCGGATATTAGATTTGGTGGAATATTAAAACAATGTTCCCCAACTGATGAACAACAATATCTTGTTCAATTCTATTCGGGAAATTGGAATAATTCCCAAAGAAATTATGCTACTGTAACTAAGGAAATCCTTGCTATAGTAAAATATGTATTGAAATTCCAGACCGATTTATATAATAAGAAGTTTTAATAAAAACTTATTGCCAAGCAACAAGATTTATCTTTAATAAAGATTGCAAGAATGATGTTTCTAAACAGATATTTGCAAGATGGCAAGCTTTATTAGCACCATTTGATTTTGAAATAATTTATAAAAAAGGGTCTGATAATAGTCTCCCTGATTTTCTTACTCGAGAATTCTTGAGTTAATAATCTCTCTATTTTTGTAATAACAGGATATGAGACCAACTTTAAGGGCCTCCCGAGGAAGAGGATGAGGAAGGAAATCAGAACCTTCCTATGGCAGAGGAAATATCCTAGCCCAAATAGGAAATCAGCAGCTAATAACTGCCAATATAACAGGAACATCTGGTCTTAATACAGACCACCTGATGTACAAAGAATTTTTGGATTTGACATAGATAACAATCCTCCATCATATTCTTCAGCTTTGACAGATGATAGTCATGATAACATTAAGGTTTATAACCAGAAAGAAAGAAAAGAGTAAATAATTCTCTCGGAACAATCCGACCTAAAATGGAAGGATAACCCCAGGCAAATCATGACCAGGTATTTTGATACAGCATCATATGCTACTACTGCATACAAATACAGAATGAATTATGAGTTAATTCTCTCATCTACTGGTTCAGCTGAAATTCAGCATTTTTATCCAGCAAATACAAAGAATTTATAATTTCTCTAATATCATTATAAAAAAGGTATTAGTCTCAGATGAATGGGGAATTAGTACGCTAAAGGAGAGGGAATATACTCATCCAGAACAAAAAGTCTCGGTAAAATTCAATTACTGGGATTATAGTGAAAGTTTTAATAAAACTATACTATATGAGAACCCTAATAGGAAACACTCTTGGTTCATAAAATTATATTTCAGCTTGTTTGAACAACAGATCCCAAATTGATTCTGCAAATGGTGGATATCATATGGTCCATCTTTGGAAATACTTCCACCACTTTTTAACAATTTATATACTCAATGGGTAGATATATCTCCCAAGATGATTACCTTGCAAAAGGATAATGTCTTTGTCGATGGTATAGCAACAATGTATTTCTTTATAGAATTCTCCATCCCGTGAATTATGAAATGGGATGTAGAGGTAAATCAAACCATGGAAGGATTCTCATGCTTAAACAGAATTTTTTATACAAAATTTTGGAGTAAATTACTCCAAAAAGACTAGCAAGGAAAAATTTATGGTCAAGAAATCATTGAGGATATCGACAAGAAGATTGAAGCTTATAGCAAACAGGAAATGACAAATGTCGAAGTGGAAGAATTAAGCCCATTTCAGCAGGTTACTAGAAGGCTTCAAATGAAAAAAGGAGTTGTTTCTAAGAAGGAAATTATTGCTTCTTATTTTGAAGAAATAAAAAGGGATTTGGTAAGAAATTTTGAAGTTGAAATGTCAGATGACATGTCAATGACATCAACAGGTAATAACACAGATGAAGAAACATGTATGGCAGGATAGGCCCAAGGAAGCCAATAAGAACAGGTTAATTTAGATGAGATTGACGAATTTCTGAAAAAATTCAAGAAAGGAGTAGAAGAATCTTCTACACCAAAAAACGATAAAGGAAAAACAATTATGAAGTAACAAAGGACCCCAGCAACCTCAATAATATAGATCAGAGGTCATAGCAACCGGTCCCAACAACTAAATAATGTCACAGAAGGACCCCCTGACTAATAATAAAGGGAATAACTTTTATAAAGTAGTCTGTTTTTATATGCTTTGTAAAAGTAAAATTCTTTTTAGCTTTTTATCTTGTTGGCCACATTGTCGGCCATTTTATTTTGTCACTTTTGTTAAGGATCCATTATATAAGGATGTGAGTTCATAGTTAGAGGTAGGCTTCAGCCAATATTTTCATTCCTAAATTTTGTCTCTAGAATCCCTCTGTAAAAACTATCTTGTATATATATTTCTTTTGAAATAAAATACCAAAATGTCAATTGGCCACAACATCGGCAGTCTTAGGTATTTATTTTTTATATTAATTATTTTATGAATATTCATTCAGCCTAAATGATAGGCTAAATAGTGTTGTGTTGAGCTTAGGCACACTAAACTACTTTTAACATGCTTTGTTACTAGTTTTATACTGTATCAACCAACGGTTCTAAGGTTGAGACTGTAGAGCCCAGGCAGTTTAACAGTCCAGGCAGTAAACCCTGGCTATGGTAACATAATCGGTGGTCCTTGTAAGACTCGTGTTAGCCGGTGGACGTTGAAAGAGTCATGGAAAGGACCGTGGTTTAGGGTATACTTGACAGGACTGGTGTCTTTGTAAAACCTTTCATGTAGTACCGTTGTAGCGATCCGGTGAAAAGATGGTATCAGAGCCTGGCTAGAAATAGAAATAGGTGCTAAGTTCAACACATTTTCTCTAATGAATATCATTAGGAAACAACCTACTGTAATATGATATGCTCCAACAATTAGATTTACTTAATAAATGGACGATTCCTAGAATCCAACATAATTGGTTATATACCAATTAGGTACCTTTTGAGAAATTAGGTTTAAAACAAGTAGTTAAAACTACTGAAGAGACTATCACAGTAAATAGTGATCATGCTACATTTAGATTATTATCCGAAAATGATTTAGCGTTTATTAAGTAAATCTAATTGTTGGGGTATATCATATTCTTCTTTCCTACTGTCTTTAACAATAGTTTGTTTTCTAATGATATTCATTAAAGAAAATGTATTGAACTTAGCACCTATTTCTACTCCTAGCCAGGCTCGGTAAGGAACTTTGTGTCGCGGCTGCTCCACTCTGCTGCGTTGCGGTCTCATGAACTGAACTTTGTTGCCTTCCCTGACATGAAGCACGTCTACATAATGGCTGCAACTTTATTAGTGTCATAAGATGTCATGTGCGACGCAGATACCCGACGAGCCAAGATTATATCACAAAAGATCAAAAGAGCGTGTGAAATGTACAAAATAGGAATGGAGCATTGTTTATGTCAGTTTGTCACCTTTTCTTTCATTGAAATTCAGTCAAGTTGTACACAGCTTTACAAAAGAAAATATGGGGCATGTACCTACTGATGAGTACTTTTAGTATATACCACTTTCCCCTACATGTTAAATTGAGTAAATGAGCCACTACTCTTCTGGAACTAGGATTACAGGGAACCTTATTTTTTATAACTTCCAGTGCAAGCAGAAGTCTGTAAATACTTTTCTAAGTAGTATTATAAAAAATGAGGTGCAAAAACTTCCACAAAATACCATCAACAGCGCATTAAAATAAATGACCATAAATTAACATCTAAAAGAACATAAAGGTCTTAGCTCCACTAAAAAAGTATGGTTAATGATCATACCTTCGTACAGTCAGCCACAGCCTTCTTGTATTCTCCTACTTCTTTGTAACATGAAGCCCTACTTGATAGAACCTCCATTGCACCAGACCCATCGCCAGCTTTCTCAAGAAGAATGACTGCCCATGACAACCATTTTATGGCATCAGCATATTGTCCCTGCTTGTGATTATCCATTCCCTTGTTCTTGGCCGCGAAAGCACTGACACCAGCAGGTGGTGGTGGAAGTCCTTCAAGTTCAGTTGTCCCACTGCTATCATTAGCACCCACAAACTCCGATTCAAACCCCCAATCATCACCCCCTGTAAACTGCTGGTTCTCACTCCCCCCTCCAGTGGCTCCCCCGGATGAAGCAGTAGTTGATGAGAACAATGAATCAAAATCACCAACACCCGAAGACTGAGTAGCAGATGGTTGACTCTGAGTATTAGTGAATCCAAAATCACCAACACCTGAAGACTGAGTAGCAGACGGTTGACTCTGAGTATTAGTGAATCCAAAATCATCGACTTTGGAATAAGCGCCACTTGAATTCGACCCTGTTGAAGTATTAACATTATTTGTTGGAAACGGGCCCGATTGAAATCCTGACCCACCTGTTTTCTTAGCATTCTGGAAATCCCCAAACACATCATCCCCTGAACTATTCTTATTAGTTTCTTTACTACCCGACTTCATATTAGAACCACCGGGCTTAGACGAAAAATCAACCAACGAACCAAATGGGTCCTTACTAACACCCATCCCTCCACCAACTCCACTTCCGCCCATATTTTTCAAAGACGGACCTCCAAGATTAGGGCTTTTACTATTACCACCACTCAAATTCACACTGCCACTATAACTATTAGCATTATAACCACCAGCATTACCCCAGCTACTACCAGTTTTCACGGAATTGCCACTCTTCGGCAAATTATCAGCCATACCACCCATCGAGAACGTGCTCTTATTAGCAGTTGGGGCAGCACTTTTCAGAGGGACATTGCTATTACTCTTATTTCCTCCTCCTAATGCTGAGCTCACCAAATCACCAAACAAATTAGGGTTTTTGTTAGCAATCCCAATAGTTGAGGTTACATTGCTAGTGCTTGAAGGAGCAGCAGAAGATGATCCCCAACTCTTCCCAAATATGTCACCGACCATTGAATTCGGGCCGGATAATGACCCGACTGGTTGGTGAGTCCATGTTGATTTGTTGGGCTGAGTCCATGAAGATCCAGAATTTGGTTTTGATGAATATGTATAGGATGATGATGATGACGAATACGACGACGTTTTATTCTTCTGATCGTTCAGACTAGATCGAGACCGACCCGAGTTCAAACCCATATCAAAATCGAAACTATTACCTGATTTCCCATAATTTGAATTCATATTTTTTTACTCTACAGATCGGGAACTATGATAATGAAAAAGAATGAGATCTGAGTTTAACTTTTGAAACGTACCTGATAATGATAACGAAATTACAAATAAGATAAACAATGATAATTCAGCTGTATGCTAACGTGAAGCTCCGGCGATATGATAATCGGAGCTCAGATCGGAGAATGAACCGACACGGTGGAGGTGGAAGAAGAGGAAATGCCCGATAATGTTGGGTAATTAAGGGAACACAGAATTTAATTATTTTATATTGCCCGGAGAGTTATTTTAGAAATAGTTTTTAAATTTTTTATTTTCATAATAAACCATTTCACGTTAACCATTTCACTGTCTCCTCAAAATTGGTTTCGTTTCAAATGAAGAGTTTAATATTAGAAAGATGAGAAATTCAAAAGATATTTTTTGATATATTATTTTGTTTGGCTGAGAAATTGTGTGATAGTTTTATTTATTTATTTGAGTAATTTGATAATTGAATTTTTTTTTTGTGGAAATGGGAAATGATCCTACTCAAAGTAATATAGCAGTTTGATTTTTTTTTTTATTATTATTATTAATAATAATAATAATAATAATAATAATAATAAGTTTGTGCTTTCTTCGATCATTTTACCATCTATGCCCATTTTTCTCACAATCTACTTGCATCTTTCATCAATACAAATACAAATAACTCTTTGTTCACTGTTTCATTCGTTTCAATTTGTTTGTTTGTGTGATCTTAAATGAGCCATAATATTGTATGGCCATAAATTTTTTTAAACTTGTAACTTTAAACCTGTCAATTTATTTATTAATTATAAATACTTCTCATTAAGGAAATATAGGAATGTGACAATACTTTTGGAACAGACTGATAAAAAATAGTGTCAAACAAAGTGAAACAGATGGATTATAATTTAACCCGATAGAACTTGCTTGGACTATGAACCCCTTTTTTGTTTAGACAAATGATCATTAGATGATTGTTTATTACTTTATTGGATTATTTTCTGCAATACAAATTTGTTATGAAATAATTAATAAATTGTTAATAAATTAGGTAAAATAATGGTGCTTCTTTTCCATTTTTATATTTGTTTTCTGCTCCATCATCTTTGATCTTAGATCCAACAGGACGCCATAAGTCTCATAGTCGTCTCATTAATCAATCATTATTCATTAATTAGAACATTTTTGCTGCCATGAATTGTCAAAACTAGTTGGCAAAAAACATCAAAAAGAAAAGAAAAAGCAAAAAACCACCCCCAAAGTATTTTAACCAACCAGAACTTTCAATATATCTTACAACCAAATTATTAGTCACCAGAAAATAAGAGTAAACCAGTTACTAAAAAACAAGCGGCCTAATTTGTAGGATTGTCTCCATAGTACTTAACTACATAAATTTTATTTTCTAATAATCTGTGAAATTGATGTCCGAATTCAGACGAAAATTAAATATGTTACCCTCTTATTCTAAACACAATTACGGATTGTTCTTTTTCCGAGTCGGAGTGCATTTTTAGAGAGTCCCAAAGAGTCAGTTTGAGAATATTTTTAGTTAGGTATTTTTGTCATTTATTGTAGCTTTTCAGTAGTTAACAATATATAACTTTTCTATAAATAAAAAAATTAATGTCTGAATTCACAATAAGTTTTAAATACCTTGATTTTTATGCCTGTGACACTACCTTGCACAGTCAAAACTCTTGACAAGGACAACATGGGAGAAAAAAAATATAATCTCATGTTTCTTGCTCAATAATAAAAGTAAGAAGATGAGATGCCCCTCGACAAGCCAAGAGGAGGAGGTGCGTGCGCACATTTCAGCTACTTGTACCTTTTTCTATAAAATATATTCTAATAATATAATTTCTCATAAGCTTAGCTAAACAAGATAATATAGCACTTGAGTGCCTCTAATAACACAATATGATGGTCTCGTTTCGATAATATAATCACGTACCTATTACGTCTTACCGGTATACGTATTGAGTAACTTAATCCATTAATACTTAGGCAGATGAACAGTACTGGCCTTAGGGTAAGACAAGTAAAGCAAAGACTTTAGGCTCCATAATTTTGCGGGTCTTATTTTTTGCTAGTAGTAGGTTAATGAATTATTATTTTTTTCAAAAAGTTAAAGTATTTTAAAGTAAAAAAGTATATTTTTTAATAAAATGAAAAGAAACTTTTAATTATTTGAATAATTTGAAGCATATGAAAATAATTTTGATTTTCTATTTAGAGGTCAAAATATTGCGAGAACCTCGTGAGTTCCTTAAAACATAATAGTCAATTGATATTGATGATTTAGACTTATTTTTCAAATTAAAAATGTTAAGAAAAATAGTATAGTTAGAAGATAATACTCTAAATGATAATTCGATACTTAATCATATAAGAGGACTTGATTCCTTTTCAAATGCATATATTGCTTATAGAATAATATTAACAGTTTTTATACTAGTTGCATATACGAAAAGAATTTTTTTTAAAATTAGAATTGATAAAATCTTACTTAAGATCAACAATGTCTCAAGAAAAATTATCTATACATATTATTAATTGAAAAAATTTATTAGAAGAAAATGATTATATACAAAATTATTACTTAACTTTACATTACAAAAAGCTAGATAAATAAACTTCAAATAAAAAAATGTACGAAGTTTTTGTTCAAAAACAATTTAAGGCCTATAATCAAGGTTTGGCTTTAAAACACTAATTTTGTTGAACCACCTCTGCAGATGAGAAATAATAACCTCACCTATTTACCTCCGCTGGAATTAAACCTGATAGTTCTCCTCCTACTTCAATATCACCACTAGGCTACATCTTAAAACCCAAATTACCACTGCACAGAAGTAAGGGATTTCCGGATTGATAACGTTTTGAATTAGTGCTTTACAACACTAAAATCTGCAAACACTTGTCCAAAGCCAAATTAGAGAAGAAGATTCATCTCCTACTATATTAATGCTCTTCATGTGAACAGGGAAAATATTCACATTACAATCATTTGGAAAATTTGCCCTTACGCTAAGTTCAGAACAACACAGTGCAGAACTCATGAAACGAACAATTTATGAGGCCTAGTCCCATTACTACAGATTTTAGTGTTTTAACAATTGGCATAGAAGCTTCAACCACTGTTTCCCTGAGATCCTGCTGAACCTCCTCCAGTTCCATGAGAGAAATTCTGGCCTTCGATTGACACTGGTTGTGCAGGAGGTTGCTGATTGGGTGTCCAGGCTCCTCTTTGTATTGGTTCTCTTCTTTCTACTTGCATCGTCTCCCGGCGCCTGTCATAACGAGGTCGAGGCCTGGGTCTAGAACCTTGATTTTGATTAAATCTATATTGTGGCCTATGGATGACTTTTCCGTCTACGAACAGATCCCCTAAACATCAATGAGTGGAAACAGTAAACAAGTGATGAACTTAACAAGCATGCTACAAGTGACAGAAGAATCAGAATGGCACAAAAACGCAGGTTTCCAGCAAACAAACCTCCATAATCCTTGTTGGGGACATCCAGATATGAATCTGGCAAGACCCACAAAACACCAGGTAGACCTACATAATATAATAAGAAACCAATCAGGCTGAAATCAAATGGAGTAACACAATTCTGAGAATAACCATAAATCCGCTTACTAACAGGGAGACCAAACTTAAGTGCGTACATGCCAAACTTAGGAAAGGCTAATAGCTACATGAATCAAGGGTTTCCTCTCTCAGTAAACGCTTTCGTACAAAAGGTTTAAGCCAATCCTAAAGTTTAATCAATAAACTAGCAGTGTTATCAACGTGATAAATGAAAGGAAGAACATAAAGGTATAATGGAGCTTCAAGCAAAGCGTAAAAAGTGCAGTGGTTTTAATTAAGTGAAGCACAAAAGAGAATAGTAAAATATACATGTAATACTAGAAGAATAATTACAAACACAAACAACAATTTTATGGACAAAATTGAAAAAATACATCTAAGAGCTCATGTGCAATGAGGTGCATGACATATATCAGTGGCCCATGCACTGAAACACTGCCTATATGAGACAAAGGGTTCATCCTGTGTTATACCTAATTTAGGCTTAAGCGCCTACTAGGCGAGCCTTTAACAACAATGTGAAGGACTTAGGTCGATCCCAAAATAGTTTCAGTTGACCATAACAACAACAACAATCCAATAAAATCCCACTAATGGGGTCTGGGGAGGGTAGTGTGTATGCAGACCTTACCCCTACCCCGAAGGAGTAGAGAGGCTGTTTCCGAAAGACCCTCGGCTCAAAAACAAAAAAAAGACAAAAGGGCAAAAAGGAAGACAATATTAGTATCACAACAACAATCATAGGATAAATAGGAACACCATGAAATCCAGAAGAAAGATGCAAAGTAAAGGGAGACAATATTAGTAAATATTAGTATCACCACAACAGTTATAAGAAAAATAGGAACACCATGAAATCTAAAAGAAAGATGTAAAGCAAAAGCGATAGCTAGTAAATAGGATCTGCACTGAAAAGCGAAATAGTAAGCAATACAATCCCACTAGTTATCTTAGACAAAAACCCTACATGGCTAGTCCCACCNGAGGGTAGTGTGTACGCAGACCTTCCCCTACCCCGAAGGAGTAGAGAGGCTGTTTTCGAAAGACCCTCGGCTCAAAAAAACAAAAAGACAAAAAGAGGCAAAAAGAGGCAAAAGGGAGACAATATTAGTATCACAACAACAATCATAGGATAAATAGGAACACCATTAAATCCAGAAGAAAGATGTAAAGTAAAGGAAGACAATATTAGTATCACCACAATAGTCATAAGAAAAATTAGAACCTCATGAAATCTAGAAGAAAGATGTAAAGCAAAAGCGATAGCTAGTAAATAGGACCTGCACTGAAAAGAGAAATAGTAAGCCACAACATTCCCACTAGTTATCTTAGGGGAAAAAAAAACCTACATGGCTAGTCCCACCATAGTACGAAGTAAGGCACGACTCAACTACCTCCTAACCTACAACCCTAATACTCGACCTCCACATCTTCCTATCAAGTGTCATGTCCTCGGAAATCTGGAGTCTCGCCATATCCTGCTTGATCACCTCTACCCAATACTTCTTAGGCCGTCCTCTACCTCTTCTCGTGCCCTCCGTAACAAGCTGCTCACACCTCCGTACCGGAGCATCTGGGCTTCTCCTCTGAACATGTCTAAACCATCTA
>AWOL01S0055619.1:0-11128 GCA_000715115.1 Nicotiana otophora | reverse complement strand
CTAGGGAGTGGAGACCCTATGTATAAAATAACTTCAACTAGGGAGTGGAGACCCTATGTTGGAAAAGAGACTGGGGAGTGGAAACCATATGCCTAAAATAAAATCAACTAGGGATTGGAGACCCTATGTTGGAAAAGAGACTAGGGACTGGAAAACCTATATATAAAATAACTCCAACTAGGGAGTGGAAACCCTATGTAGGAAAATAGACTAGAGAGTGGAGACCCTATGTCTAACATAAAATCAACCAGAGAGTTGAGACCCTATGTTAGAAAATAGACTAGGGAGTGTAGATCATATGTCTAAAATATCTTCAACTTGGGAGTGGAGACCATATGTTGAAAAAAAGACTAGGGAGTGGAGACTCTATGCCTAAATTAAAATCAACTAGAGAGTGGAGAGCCTATGTTAGAAAAGAGACTAGGGAATGGAGACCATATATGTAAAATAACGTCAACTAGGGAGTGGAGACCCTAAGTTGAAAAAGCAGACTAGGGAGTGGAGACCCTTTGTTTGAAAAGAGACTAGGGAGGGAGACCCTATGTCTACAAATACAAATTAACTATGGATTGGAGACCCTTTGTCCAAAATAAAATCAACTAGAGAGTGGAGATCTTATGTTGGAAAAGCGACTAGGGAGTGGAGACCCTATGCTTTAAATAACTTCAACTGGGGAGTGGAGACCCTATGTTGAAAAAGAAACTAAGGAGTTGAGACTCGTTATCTAAATAACTTCAACTAGAAAGTGGAGAGCCTATGTTGGAAACGAGAATAGGGAGTGGAGATCCTATGTCTAAAACTAAAATCAACTTGGGGGTGAAGACCCTATGTTGGCAAAGAGACTAGGGACTGGAAGCCCTATGTCTAAAATAACTTCAAATAGGGAGTGGAGACCCAATGTCTATAATAACTTCAACTAGGAAGTAGAGACCCTATGTTGGAAAACAGACTAGGGAAAGGAGACTCTATGTCTAAAATAAAAACAACCAGAAAGTGGAGACCCTATGTTAGGAAAGAGACTAGGGAATTGAGACTGTATGTGTAAAATAACTTCAACTAGGGAATGGAGACCCTATGTTGAAACATCAGACTAGGGAATGGATACCCTATGTCTAAAGTAAAATCAACTAGGGAATGGAGACCCTATGTAGGAAAAGAGACTAGGGAGTGGAGACCCTACTTCTAAATAAACTTCAACAAAGGAGTGGAGACCCTATATTGGAAAAGCGACTAGGGAGTGTAGACCCTATGTCTAAAAATAAAATCTACTACGGGGTGGAGACTATATGTTGGAAAAGAGACTAGGGAGCGGAAACCCTATATCTAAAATAACTTCAACTAGGGAGTGGAGACCCTATGTTAGAAAAGAGACTAGAGAGTGGTGAACCTATGTCTAAAATAACTTCAACAAGGGAGTGGAGAACCTATGTCTAAAATAACATTAAATAGGGAGTGGAGACCCGATGTTGGAAACGAGACTAGGGAGTGGAGACCCTATGTCTAAAATAACTTGAACTAGGGAGTGGAGACCCTTGTCTAAAATAACTTCAACTTAGAAGTAGAGACCCTATGTTGGAAAAGAGACTAGGGAGTGGAGACCCTATGTCTAAAATAACTTGAACTAGGGAGTGGAGACCCTTGTCTAAAATAACTTCAACTTAGAAGTAGAGACCCTATGTTGGAAAAGAGACTAGGGAGTGGAGACCCTATGTCTAAAATAACTTCAACTAGGGAGTGGAGACCCTATATTGGAAAAGCGACTAAGGTGTGGAGACCCTATGTCTAAAGTATCTTCAACTAGGGGGTGGAGACCCTATGTTGAAAAAGAGACTAGGGAGTGGAAACCCTAAGTATAGAATATCTTCAACTAGTGAGTGGATACCCTATGTTGGAAAAGAGACTAGGGAGTGGAGACCCTATATCTAAAATAACTTCAACTAGGGAGTGGAGACCCTATGTAGGAAAATAGACTATGGAGTGGACACCCTATGTCTAAAATAACTTCAACTGGGGAGTGGTGCTCTTATGTTGGAAAAGAGACTAGGGAGTGGAGACCCTATATCTAAAATAACTTCAACTAGGGAGTGGAGACCCTATGTAGGAAAATAGACTATGGAGTGGACACCCTATGTCTAAAATAACTTCAACTGGGGAGTGGTGCTCTTATGTTGGAAAAGAGACTAGGGAGTGGAGACCCTATATCTAAAATAACTTCAACTAGGGAGTGGAGACCCTATGTAGGAAAATAGACTATGGAGTGGACACCCTATGTCTAAAATAACTTCAACTGGGGAGTGGTGCTCTTATGTTGGAAAAGAGACTAGGGAGTGGAGACCCTATATCTAAAATAACTTCAACTAGGGAGTGGAGACCCTATGTAGGAAAATAGACTATGGAGTGGACACCCTATGTCTAAAATAACTTCAACTGGGGAGTGGTGCTCTTATGTTGGAAAAGAGACTAGGGAGTGGAGACCCTATATCTAAAATAACTTCAACTAGGGAGTGGAGACCCTATGTAGGAAAATAGACTATGGAGTGGACACCCTATGTCTAAAATAACTTCAACTGGGGAGTGGTGCTCTTATGTTGGAAAAGAGACTAGGGAGTGGAGACCCTATATCTAAAATAACTTCAACTAGGGAGTGGAGACCCTATGTAGGAAAATAGACTATGGAGTGGACACCCTATGTCTAAAATAACTTCAACTGGGGAGTGGTGCTCTTATGTTGGAAAAGAGACTAGGGAGTGGAGACCCTATATCTAAAATAACTTCAACTAGGGAGTGGAGACCCTATGTAGGAAAAGAGACTATGGAGTGGACACCCTATGTCTAAAATAACTTCAACTGGGGAGTGGTGCTCTTATGTTGGAAAAGAGACTAGGGAGTTAAGACCGTATGTCTAAAATTAAATTCAAATATGAAGGGGAGACCCTATAGCAAATATAACTTCAACTAGGGAGTAGTGACCCTATGTTGGAAAAGAGACTATGGAGTGGAGATCTTGTGTCGAAAATAACTTCAACTAGGGAGTAGAAATCCTATGTTGGAAAACAACTAAGGAGTGGAGACCCTATGCCTAAATTCAATTCAACTTGGGAGTGGAGACCCTATGTTGGAAAAGAGACTAGGTAGTGGAAACCCTATATCTAAAATAACTTCAACTAGGTGAATGGAGACCCTATGTTTGAAAAGAGACTAGAGAGTGGAGACCCTATGTCTAACATAACATCAACCAGAGAGTGGAGACCCTATGTTAGAAAAGAGACTAGGGAGTGTAGACCATATGTCTAAAATAACATCAACTAGGGAGTGGAGATCCTATGTTGAAACAGCAGTCTAGGGAGTGAAGACCCTATGTTGAAAAAGGAGACTAGGAATTGGAGACCATGTGTCTAAAAATTAAAAATAACTAAGGAGTGGAGACCCTATGTTGGAAAAGTAGACTAGGGATTGGAGACCCTATGTTTAAAATATAATAACCTAGAGAGTGGAGACCCTATGTTGGAAAAGAGACTAGGGAGTGGAGACCATATGTCTAAAATAACTTCAACTAGGAAGTGGAGACCCTATGTTGAAAAACGAGACTACGGAATGGAGACCCTATATCTAAAGTAAAATAACCTAAGGAGTGGAGACCCTATGTTTGAAAAAAGACTAGGAAGGTAGACCCTATGTATACAAATAAAAATCAACTAGGGAGTGGAGACCCTATGTCCAAATTAAAATCAACTACGAAGTGGAGACCCTATGTTGGAAAAGAGACTAATGAGTGGAGACCCTATGTCTAAAATAACTTCAACTTGGGAGTGCAAATTCTATGATGGAAAAGAGACTAGAGTGTGGAGACCCTATGCCTAAAATAACTTCAACTAGGTAGTGGAGACCCTATGTTGGAAAACAGAATAGGGAGTGGAGACCCTATGTCTAAAATAACTTCAACTAGGGAGTGGAGACCCTATGTCAAAAATAACTTCAAGTAGGGAGTGGAGACCCTATGTTGGAAAAGAGACTAAGGAGTGGAGACTATATGTCTAAAATAACTTCAACTAGGGAGTGGAGACTCGATATTGAAAAAAAGACTAGAAAGTGGAGACTCTATGTCTAAAAATAAAATCAACTTGCGAGTGGAGACCCTATCCTGTATAAAATAACATCAACTAGGAAGTGGAGATCCTATTTTGGAAAAGAGACTGGGGAGTGAAGACCCTATGTCTAAAAGTAAACTTCAACTAGGAAGTGGAGATCCTATTTTGGAAAAGAGACTGGGGAGTGAAGACCCTATGTCTAAAAGTAAACTTCAACTAGGAAGTGGAAACCTTATGTCTAAATTAAAGTCAACTAGGGAGTGGAGATCCTATGTTGGAAAATAGACTAAGGAGTGGAGACGCTAAGTCTAAATTACTTCAACTATGGAGTTGAGACCATATGTTGGAAAAGAGACTAGGGAGTGGTGACCCTATGTCTAAAATAACTTCAACTAGGGAGTAGAGACCCTATCTTGGAAAATAGACTAGGGAGTGAAGACCCTATGTCTAAAATAACTTCAAATAGGGAGTGGAGACACTATGTTGGAAAAGCAACTAGGGAGTGGAGACTCTATGTCTAAAATAACTTCAACAAGGGAGTGGAGACCCTATGTTGGAAAAGAGACTAGGTAGTGGAGACCCAGTGTCTAAATTAAAATCAACTACGGAGTGGAGAAACTATGTCTAAACTAAAATCGACGTGTGAGTGGAGACCCTATGTTGAAAGAGAGACTAGAGAGTGCAGAACTTATGTCTAAACTAACATCAACTAACGAGTGGAGACCCTATCTTGGAAAATATACTAGGGAGTGGAGACCTTATGTTGTAAATAACTCCCACTAAGGAGTGGAGACCCTTTGCTGGAAATGATACTAGTGAGTGGTGACCCTATGTCTAAAATAACTTCAACTAGGGAGTGGATTCCCTATGTCTAAAATAACTTCAACTAGGGAGTGGAGACCCTATGTTGTAAAAGAGACTAAAGAGTGAAGATCCTATCACTAAATATAAAAATCAACTAGTGAGTGGAGACCCTATGTCCAAATTAAAATCAACTACGAAGTGGAGACCCTATGTTGGAAAAGAGACTAATGAGTGGAGACCCTATGTCTAAAATAACTTCAACATGGGAGTGCAAATCCTATGATGGAAAAGAGACTAGAGTGTAGAGACCCTATGCCTAAAATAACTTCAACTAGGAAGTGGATACCCTATGTTGGAAAACAGAATAGGGAGTGGAGACCCTATGTCTAAAATAACATCAATTAGGGAATGGAGGCCATATGT
This sequence comes from Nicotiana otophora, assembly GCA_000715115.1. Taxonomy (NCBI): domain Eukaryota; kingdom Viridiplantae; phylum Streptophyta; class Magnoliopsida; order Solanales; family Solanaceae; genus Nicotiana; species Nicotiana otophora. Next base: position 5,813 of record AWOL01S0055619.1, on the reverse strand, counting down.
TGGAAAGGAGACTAGGGAGTGGAGACCTTATGTCTGAAATAACATCAATTAGGGAGTTGTGACCCTATGTTGGATATGAGACTAGGGAATGGAAACCCTATGTATAAAATAAACTCAACTAGGGAGGGGATACCCCATGTTGGAAAATAGACTAGGGAGTGGAGACCATATGAATCAAATAACATCAACTAGGGAATGAAGACCCTATGTCTAAAATAACATCAACTAAGGAGTTGTGACCCTATGTTGGAAAGGAGACTAGGGAGTGGAAACCCTAAGTCTAAAAACATCAACTAGGGATTGGAGACCATATGTTGGAAAAGCAGATTAGGAAGTGGAGACCCTATGACTAAAAACATCACCTACGTAGTGAAGACCCTATATTGGAAAAGGCAACTAGGGAGTGGAGTCCCTATGTCTAAAATAACATCAACTAGGGAATGAAGACCCTATGTTGGAAAAGGCGACTTAGTAGTGGAGACCCTTTGTCTAAAATAAAATCAACTAGGAAGTGGAAACCCTATGTTAGAAAAAAGACTAGAGAGTGGAGACCCTATGTGTAAAAATAAAATCAACTAGGGAGTGAAGAGCCTATGTTGGAAAAGAGACTACGGAGTGTTGACCCTATGTCTAAAATAACATCAATTAGGGATTGGAGACCCTATGTCCAAAATAAAATCAACTAGGGAATGAAGTCCATATGTTGCAAAGGAGACTAGGGAGTGGAGACCCTATGTCTAAAATAACTTCAACTAGGGAGTGGAGACCCTATGACAAAAATAACTTCAAGTATGGAGTGGAGACCCTATGTTGGAAAAGAGACTAAGGAGTGGAGACTATATGTCTAAAATAACTTCAACTAGGGAGTGGAGACTCGATATTGAAAAAAAGACTAGAGAGTGGAGACTCTATGTCTAACAATAAAATCAACTTGCGAGTGGAGACCCTATCCTGTATAAAATAACATCAACTAGGAAGTGGAGACCCTATTTTGGAAAAGAGACTGGGGAGTGAAGACCCTATGTCTAAAAGTAAACTTCAACTAGGAAGTGGAGATTCTATGTTAGAATAGAGACTAGGGAGTGTATATCCTATGTCTAAACTAAAATCAACTAGGAAGTGGAAACCTTATGTCTAAATTAAAGTCAACTAGGGAGTGGAGATCCTATGTTCGAAAATAGACTAAGGAGTGGAGACGCTATGTCTAAATTACTTCAACTATGGAGTTGAGACCATATGTTGGAAAAGAGACTAGGGAGTGGTGACCCTATGTCTAAAATAACTTCAACTAGGGAGTAGAGACCCTATCTTGGAAAATAGACTAGGGAGTGAAGACCCTATGTCTAAAATAACTTCAAATAGGGAGTGGAGATACTATGTTGGAAAAGCAACTAGGGAGTGGAGACTCTATGTCTAAAATAACTTCAACAAGGGAGTGGAGACTCAATGTTGGAAAAGAGACTAGGTAGTGGAGACCCAGTGTCTAAATTAAAATCAACTACGGAGTGGAGAAACTATGTCTAAACTAAAATCGACGTGTGAGTGGAGACCCTATATTGAAAAAGAGACTAGAGAGTGCAGAACTTATGTCTAAACAAACATCAACTAACGAGTGGAGACCCTATCTTGGAAAAGATACTAGGCAGTGGAGACCTTATGTTGTAAATAACTCCCACTAAGGAGTGGAGACCCTTTGCTGGAAATGATACTAGTGAGTGGTGACCCTATATCTAAAATAACTTCAACTAGGGAGTGGATTCCCTATGTCTAAAATAACTTCAACTAGGGAGTGGAGACCCTATGTTGTAAAAGAGACTAAAGAGTGAAGCTCCTATGACTAAATATAAAAATCAACTAGTGAGTGGAGACCCTATGTTGTCTAAAATAACCTCAACTAGGGAGTGGAGACACTATGTTGGATAAGAGTCTAGGGAAAGGAGACCTTATATCTAAACTAAAATCAACTACGGAGTGGAGACCCTATGTTAGAAACGAGACTAGGGAGTGGTGATCCTATGTCTAAAATAACTTTTACTAGGGAGTGGAGATCCTTTATCTAAAATAATTTCAACTAGGGAGTGGAGACCCTATGTCTAAAATATCTTCAACTAGGGGGTAGAGACCCTATATTGGAAAAGATACTAGGGAGTGGTGATCCTATGTCTAAAATAACTTCACCTACAGAGTGGAGACCCTATACCTAAAATAACTTCAACTAGGCAGTGGAGACCCTATGATGGAAAAGCGACTAGAGAGTAGAGACCTTATGACTAAATAAAAAAATCAACTAGTGAGTGGAGACCCTATGTTGTCTAAAATAACTTCAACTAGGGAGTGGAGACACTATGTTGTAAAAGAGTCTAGGGAGTGGAGACCTTATGTCTAAACTAAAATCAGCTACGGAGTAGAGGCCCTATGTTGGAAACGAGACTAGGGAGTGGTGACCCTATGTCTAAAATAACTTCAACTAGGGAGTGGAGACCCTTTGTCTAAAATAATTTCAACTAGGGAGTGGAGACCCTATGTTTAAAATAACTTCAACTAGGGAGTAGAGACCCTATATTTGAAAAGCGACTAGGGAGTGGAGATCCTATGTTGGAAAAGATACTAGGGAGTAGAGACCCTATGTCTAAAATGACTTCAACTAGGTAGTGGAGACACTATGTTGGAAATGAAACTAGGGAGTGGAGACCCTATGTCTAAAATAACTTCAACAATGGAGTGCAGACCCTATGCCAGAAATAACTTCCAATAGGGTGTTGAGACCCTATGATGGAAAAGAGACTAGGGAGTGGAGACTGTATGTCTAAAATAGCTTCAGCAAGGGAGTGGAGACCCTATGTTGTAAAAGAGACTAGAGAGTGGAGACCCTATGTCTAAAAATAAAATCAACTTGCGAGTGGAGACCCTATCTTGTATAACATAACTTCAAATAGGGAGTGGAGACCCTATTTTGGAAAAGAGACTAGGGAGTGAAGACCCTATGTCTAAAATTAAAATTTAACTAGGGAGTGGAGATCCTATGTTAGAATATAGACAAGGGAGTGTAGACCCTATGTCTAAACTAAAATCAAATAGGAAGTGGAGACCATATGTCTAAACTAAATTCAACTAGGGAGTGGAGATCCTATGTTTGAATATAGACTAAAGAGTGGAGACTCAATGTCTAAATCACTTCAACTAGGGAGTTGAGACCTTATGTTTGAAAAGCGACTAGAGTGTGGAGACCCTATGTCTAAAATAACTTCAACTAGAGGGTGGAGACCCTATGTTCGAAAAGAGACTAGAGAGTGGAGACCCTATGTCGAAACAAATGTCAACTAGGAAGTGGAGACCCTAGGTTGGAAAAGAGACTAGGGAGTGGAGACCCTATGTCAAAACTAAAATCAACTACGGAGTGGAGACCCTATGTAGGAAAAGAGACTAGGGAGGGGTTTCCCTATGTCTAAAATAACTTCAACTAGAGAGTGGAGACCCAATGTCTAAAATAACTTCAACTAGGGAGTGGAGCCCCTATATCTAAAATAACTTCGACTAGGGAGTAGAGACCATATCTTGGAAATTAGACTAGGGAGTGGATACCCTATGTCTAAAATAACTTCAACTAGGAAGTGGAGACACTGTTTGGAAAAGCAATTTGGGTACTGGAGACTCTATGTCTAAACAACTTCAACAAGGGAGTGGAGACCCTATGTTGGAAAAGAGACTTGGGAGTGGAGGACCTATGTCTAAAATAACTTCAACTAGAGAGCGGAGACCCTCTGTTGGAAAAGAGACTAGGGAGTGGAGACCCTATGTCTAAAAAAAACTTCAACTAGGGAGTGCAGACCCTATGTTGTAAAAGAGACTAGGGAGTGAAGACCCTATGTCTAAACTAAAATCAACGACAGAGTGGAGACCCTATGTTGGAAAATAGACTGGGGAGTGGTGACCCTATGTCTAAAATAACTTCAACTAGGGAGTGGAGACCCTATTTCTAAAATAACTTCAACTAGCGAGTGGAGCCTCTATGTCTAAAATAACTTTAACTAGGGAGTAGAGACCCTATTTTAGAAAATAGACTAGGGAGTGAAGACCCTGTGACTAAAATAACTTCAACTAGGGAGTGGAGACACTGTGTTGGAAAGGAAACTGGGGAATGGAGATTCTATGTCTAAAATAACTTCAACAAGGGAGTGGAGAACCTATGTCGGAAAAGGGACTAGGTAGTGGAGACTCAATGTCTAAATTAAAATCAACTAGGGAGTGGAGAACCTATGTCTAAACTAAAATCGACTTGTGAGTGGAGACCCTATGTTGAAAAAGAGACTAGAGAGTGGAGACCTTATGTCTAAACTAAAATAAACTAAGGAGTAGAGACGCTATGTTGGAAAAGAGACTAGGTAGTGGAGACACTATGATGGAAAAGAAACTGGGGTGTGGAGACCCTATGTCTAAAATAAATTCAACTAGGGAGTGCAGACTCTATGTCAAAAATAACTTCAACTAGGGAGTGGAGACACTATGTTGGAAAAGACACTAGGGAGTAGTGACCCTATGTCTAATATAACTTCAACTAGGGAGTGGAGACCCTATGTCTAAAATAACTTCAACTAGGGAGTGGAGAACCTTTGTCTAAAATAACTTCAACTAGGGAGTAGAGACCCTATATTGGAAAAGAGACTAGGGAGTGGAGACCATATGTCTAAAATAAATTAAACTAGGGAGTGGAGACACTATGTTGGAAAAGAAACTGGGAGGGGAGACCCTTTTTCTAAAACAACTTCGAAAAGAGAGTGGAGACCCTCTGTTGGAAAAAGACTAGGTAGTGGAGACCCAATGTCTAAATTAAAATCAACTAGGGAGTGGAGAACCTATGTTGAAAAAGAGACTAGGGAGTGCAGACCTTATGTCTAAACTAAAAGCAACTAAGGAGTGAAGACCCTATGTTGGAAAAGACACTAGGAAGTGGAGACCATATGTTGTAAATAACTTCCACTAGGGAGTGGAGACCCTATGTTCGAAAAGAGACTAGGGAGTGGAGACCATATGTCTAAAATAACTTCAACTAGGGAGTGGAGATCCTATGTTGGAAAAGAGACCAGGGAGTAGAAACCCAATGTCTAAAATAACATCAAACTAGGAAGTAGAGACACTTTGTCTTAAATAACTTTAACTAGGGAGTGGAGACCCTATGTCTAAAATAACTTCAAATAGGGAGTGGATACCCAATGGTGGAAAAGAGACTAGGGAGTGCAGACCCTATGTTTAAGATAACTTCAACTAGGGAGTGGAGACCCTATGTTGTAAAGGAGACTAGGGAGTGGAGAACCTATGTATAAAATAACTTCAACAAGGGAGTGGAGACCCTATGTTGGAAAAGAGACTAGGGAGTGGAGACCCTATGTTGGAAAAGAGACTAGGGAGTGGAGTCCCTATGTCTAAAATAACTTCTACTAGGGAGTAGAGACCTTATGTTGGAAATGTCACTAGGGAGTGGAGACTCTATGTCTATAATAACTTCCACTAGGGAGTGGAGTCCCTATGTTGCAAAATAGACTAGAGAGTGGAGACCGTATGACTAAAAATAAAAATAAACTAGTGAGTGTAGACCCTATGTTGTTTAAAATAACTTCAACTAGGGAGTGGAGACACTATATTGGAAACGAGTCTAGGGAGTGGTGACCCTATGTCTAATATAACTTTAACTATGGAGTGGAGACCCTACGTTCGAAAAGCGATTAGGGATTATAGACCCTATGTTTAAACTAACATCGACTAGGGAGTTGAGACCCTATGTTGAAAAAAACACTAGGGAGTGGAGACCTTATGTC
>AWOL01S0055610.1:0-12088 GCA_000715115.1 Nicotiana otophora | reverse complement strand
CTTTCTTTGCATGAGACTAAGCATTGTCTCTTATTTGCACGAGGCTAAGCCCTGCCTCCTTAATTGCATAAGTCTAAACATTGCCTTCTTCGCATAAGACTAAGCACTGTCTTCTATTTTGCATGAGGCTAAGCCCTGCCTCCCCTTCTTGCATATGGCTAAGCACTGCCTTTTTCTGAAGATTAAATACTATCTCCATTATGCTATTTAAGACCTAGCACTGTCTTCTATTCGCCTGCGGCTAAGCATTGCCTAAGCTCTGTTTCACTTTACTTACGACCTAGCATCATATCTTTGTATCTCATGGGCTGAAACATCGCCATCTTTGTCCAAAGGCGTCATAGTCCGAAGGCATCATCCTCATAGCCGGAAGACACCATTCCATGGCCTGAGGATCTCTCAGTATTGCACATTATTATTCAAAGATGTCATGGTCTAAGGACATCATCCTCACCGTCCAAAGACAACTTTCATGGCCCAAAGGGAATTTGCATCATGTTTAAATTCTCGCACTAATCCATATATACTTTCATGCATTATGTTTTAAGTTTTGCAGGTTATCCAGGAAGTAACCGTTCTCCTAACGGGAGCAATCTTCGCTCCGGTTTCCGTTCAACGTTCACATCCTTCAATTATTTCAAACGCAACCAACCACCATCAGTTACCCACTTTTACTTGGTAACCGTTCAGATACTCGTTTTGAGATACATCCATAACATTTCAGATTCACATTCATGATTTCGCGCAAATTCATCTGATATTGTCCTACCCAAAAGAACCCTTTCAAAAGCATATGATCGTTCTTATACTAACTCCATCGGTTTAGTTCACCGTTGGATCCAGAACTATACACGACCTGATTCCCGTAATACCAGGGATATGTAGGCAACTCAAAAATCAGGGATCAACCCCCATTTTTTCAAATCACACCATCCCTCACTCAATTCGGCCAAAATTGGTTATCATATTCTTTACCCGACAACTCTTTCATCATTCCCGAGTAAAGAGGGGCAGTTGTTGATACCCAATTTTGCCCTCATATTTTTTAAAATATATATATGCATTCAAAATATCCTTTTGCGTTATTATTTAATTTACATGATTTATACGAGCACTTTTCATAATTTCCCATAATTTTAGAGCTTTTAAATAAATTTTCTTGCATTAAATTACATAATAATTTAGTTATTATCCTATTAAATTATTTGTGGTGACTTAATCATCCAAATTACTATATTTGCATCGTCATACATGTTTCATAATATTTTTTCACTTCATTCCATATAATTATGTTTAGATTTTTAAGCTATTTATTTAATTTTTACAATAATAGCCTATATTCATATACAAAGACTCCTTGTTTATACTATTTGTATTAAAACACTATTTTCTATTTTTACAATGCTAAATAATTATTTTAAATCATTTTAGTGCATAAAAAATATTTCTTTTATTTTTTACTAGCCATTTTTTTAAAATTATTTTTAATAAATTGAGTGTACTTAAGAGCTGTCCCAAAATCTCAAGCCCAATCCCATGCAACCATGCCCAGTCCAAAAGCAACCCACACCCCCTTAAACCACAGCTGTTAATCAAGAATGATCAACGGCTCACAACCTTGAACCCCTCTTCTCTTATAACCCAATCCCTAAACCCTAGAGACCATTGTCTCTGTCTAGCCGCCCTCAAATGCTTCTCCCCCACCAAAAATCCTAATCGCCGCCTTATCCAAATTTCTCCTAATCCCGGCTACAATGCGATTTTTCTCTTATTTACTTACCATATTTATGTGTTTTCGCTACTGGTTGATTCTCCATGGTATCACCTAGTACTTGCCTAAACATGGCAAGTACTACCTCTCCGATTCTGTCGGAATGAGTCCTATTTCTTGAATCTGGACCGTATTTCGTCTACACGCGTCTGATTCTACACTGTGTGAGTCCGATTTTGTTTGGACTTTGCTGATTTGCACTTTCCCTAAAAAAACTAAGGTTTACCAGATTTTCTCTCTTAAATTGATTTCAAATTGATTTGTATGTTTCTTTTCCTTGATTAGTGCTTAATTTATTCAGTTTTCATATATGTTTGCTCGATTCTTGACTTCTATATAAACCCCTCCCCTTTGAGGGAGACTTGGAATCACCTGGATTTACTAAAAATCGAAGCTATTACTCTATTGTTCTCTTATTCTCTTGTTCTATACTCTAATTCTTGGTCGGCTGAAAGCCAAGGCCATTAAACGACCTTCTCCGGTGCAAGCACTGCTCGGAGCCCATTCTCGAGGCTCTTGTGAACTCTGAAGCATCGGAGATCTGGAGTTCTTTCTATTAAGCTCTTTACTATTCTTTTGCTCGTATAATTTGCCTACTGGATTAATAACTGGAAATCTGCAATTTCAACAATCAATATGCGACAACTGTACAATCCTGTCTATGGGCGACACTTGGTTTCTCAAACTGCTTGCATGCCTTAACGCCTTGTCACATAGAAATCATGTCTATAAGGATCTAAGTTCTTAATTCTGAATTTCTCAACATACAATTTGTCTTGTGTGCATTTGTTGCTTCAGTGTGGAAGCAAACGTGAGCCTTGATTGCCTATAGGTGAAGTCTAATGTGTTTTGTATGTCGCATAGTTTTGACATTTCTGAACAGTCTAAGTGAGGTCAAGAACCATCCAAAGTAAAGGTCCAATACCTCCGGGACCATAGGTATGGGACGAGTAGTGCACGCATAGGGTATGACCTATAATTGAATTAGAACGCTTTTAGGTAACAACTTTAACATAGTAATTGGGTAGCAGGAGATGATAGTATATGCCCGCTGAATAATGTGAGTAACACCCCATCTTGAGGGAGTTACGAAGTATTATTTATGTTAGACGGGGTGATCCTTTAGGCAAAAAAACTTAGGACCCCCACCTCTTTATATGTTGTTATTAGATCTAAATAGATATATCCCTATATTCACACTAAGATCTGTATTAATCATGTTGTAAAAAAGTTCTTTGACTTCTGAATTCCCTTTGTTTACTTGATCACCTAGCTTAATCGTAATCCACATAGTCTTAAGTTCGGTCGGAACCCACAGTCGTGCACCTCGACGAGTGCCTAACACCTTCTCTGTGAGGTAACTTGAGCTCTTACCCGATCTTTGATGGCGTTGACTAATCAAACAGAGTTATCTTCATAATAGGTGCACTAACGTACTTTAAAAAATCGTTAGGTGGCGACTCTTCTCCTTTAGCACTCTATCTCCCATTCTAAAAGGAGTTGTCACATGTCAAAGCCCGCTTTTCGTGAGAAAAATGGGGCGCGACAAGAACCACACCAATAATTAAGAGTTCCCTCTCTACTCTCCTTATTATTTAACCGTGTTATGTTCATATGCACTTTACATTAAGATCAAAGACCTCTGCAACTCGGAGACCAACTATCATCAAAGCACTTCTCAAACCGGAGGCCCAATAACATCAAAGCCCTTCATAGATCAGAGGTATCCACTAACATCAAAGCCCCTCGCAACTCGGAGGCCCACTAACATCAAAACCCTCCGCATCCCAGAGGCCCCCACTAACATTAAACCCCTTCGCAGCCCATAGGCCTCTACTAACATCAAAGCCTTTCGTAGCCCGAAGGCCCCAACCAACATCAAGCCCTTCGTAGCCCGAAAGCCCCCACCAACTTCAAGCCCTTCGCAGGCTCAAGGCCACCACCAACATCAAAGTCCTTCACAGCCCGAAGGCCTCCGTCACTAACTTCCATCCCTTTGCAACCGGAGGCCCAATCTTGTAAGATCTTTATAACTCAAAGATCCCTAATATCAGTAAAGACCATGCAAACAAGTCGGATGTTTGTCACCAGCTTGCCTTCCTTTATCTCTACCTTTGCAGATCAAGCATCGCAACGTGGAACCACCTCTAAGCAGTAACTAGGGTAAAATTATTTATGTGGAATATCAAACGCATAAGCAAGTCAATAATTTGCCTGCTCAGCTCCGCTCGACCGAAATCCATAAGATTATTAAAGTTTCCTACCAATTGTGTTCAAATGTGCACTAAATATTTTCCAGTCATCACTCTCAAACTATAATTGTCAAGATTCATGCTTCACGAAGGATACGTTGATAGCTCATATCAGAGCGCGACCACATCCACTCCATTCGTGCCAACATCACTTCATTTACAGACTCAGTGGCACCATAATTCCAACACTGGGAAAAGTTGACAACTTCTTATCCATAACTACATATGGCACGATTCTTGTTGAGCTCAAGTTATGTAGGCAAATGAAAACCAAAATTCGGCCGTAATGCTTTTCAAACCTTAATGCCTTTTTAGTATTCAGGCCTGCAATACGGCACAAAATTGGCCTATAAATTGATTTTTTTGCTACAATACTCTTTCATCATTATCGGTCAAAGAGGGGTAACTGTTGGCGACCAATTTTGGCCCTTCCTTTTTTTCCGATAAATTTATCATGCTTCTCAATCGATAATAATGTCACGACCCAAAATCTCACCTAGTCATGATGGCACCTAATCCCAACATACTACGTAAACCAAACAATGAATAATAAAACTCAAATGAAGGATCATCAATAACATTAAATAAGTAGATGAAAATGCATACAATTGCCCCAATTATTGTTAGTATAAGTTATGAAAAAACGGTAGCTTGAATCTAAGCTTGAAGTCCAGATAAGGCCATCGGTGCAAATAGAGAAGACACACACAAGCATTGTAACTAACTAATAATGCAACATATAGAGAAGATATGCATTTGAAATCAAGTAATTGTCAGCAACTGCATATAGAGAAGATATGCATGAATCAACAAGTTAGGTTACACGGACTAACATATAGGGAAGATATGTCCCGTGAATAAATTCATCAAGTAAGGCATCATATAAAGAGGATATACATGAAAGGCATGTATACATTCTATAAATAGCATATAAAGAAGATACACAGTAAAAAGCATGTATATATCCAAGGAGTTTGCAAATACAGAAGATGTGCAATCTCCAACCACTAATCAGTTTTCAATAATCTACGTCAACTAGAAACCCGTCGGTTTCTCACAACCTCTATGTATGCCATCAAAAGAGAAACATGGGAGGGTGACCCTAGGGGATGGATCCTTATCCACATACAACATGGACAACTCACGTGCATAATCACAGCATGGACAAATCACGTGTTGGATGAACAATTCACATGCCAATAATAATAACAACCGCATGACAAACTCACATGCTACACGGATAACTCAGATGCCATAATCACAACAGCCACACTAGCAACTCATGTGATGCACAAACAACTCACGTGCCAATACTAATAAAGGTAGCTCCTCAAACTTAGTATAAAAATGGGAAAAAGAATTGTTCATACTCCGATTATTATTAAAGAGAGGTTAAGCTAAAGTGTAGAGTTGTTAGGTGAGTAAAGTCTACATATATGAGCTAAACTCGTGCTAAAGTTATACAGCTTAACTTAGACAGTGAATGATTATTTTGATAATGGTTGATTTTAAAGAAAAGACGGCTAGAATAATTGACAACTTTTATTAGATGAGATAAACGAGGAGAAGTGTTGCATATTTAAAAAATGCACTATTAGTTACCTAATAAAATAAGAATTGATTAAATATAATGTAAAAGGTGGCTAGAGTTGTAAGTTTAAAAAATGTCTATGTTTGCTACAATGATTTGCAAATATTATGTAAGAAATGCCTTGGATGTTCGAAGAAATTAATTGGGCCTTACCACTTACATTTCAAAAAACTTTTATCCTTTATCATAAAACTAGGCCAGATCTACCTTCGCATTTTTCTTTCAAAGAGTTAGCCTAGTTTCAGTTTTATAAAAGGTCGATTGTTCTAGAACATTTGCCTTGTTTGTTTGAAACCAGTTTTGCAAACACTTGATAGGAAAAATGTTAGAAGAGATTTTGGTAAAACGGTTTATTGATAACGAGCTAGCATGTATTACTTTTAATAGCTACAAGTTTTATAAAAAGAGAGCACTGATCTAAACGTGTTGTGTTTCTATCATACATAATTTGTTATACTAAGGCCAACTTCTATTTAAGCATACTAAATGAAAAAGTAAATAAGCATCCACTAAGCATTGTCAGTTAAACATAACGTGAATATACATAAATGGTAAAGAAAGAGAAGTTAAAGGAGGCTAGACTCTTCATTTTGGGTTGTATTGTAAATCAGGCCCATTAGCTCTAGTGGACCATCAGAAAATAATGAGAGACAACAGCAGGCTCGAAAGCATGACTAGACAAAGCAGCATATAATGACCCGATCGGTTATTTTGTGTAATTCCGTCCCGTTTTCCCTTTTGATGCTTCACACATGTGTGTTTATGATTTTATGACTTACGGGATTGATTAGTTTCGTTCCGGGAAGATTTAGTTTGATTTGGATCCTTTGATTCTTGGCTTAGAAGCCCAAATTGTTTATGTTAACCAACGGTTGACTTTCGTAGAAACGACCCCGGAACGGCGTTCTGATGGCTCTGATAGCTTCGTATCGTGATTTTGAACATGGCCGTAACCCCGAAATCGAATTCGGAAGTCCGTATGTTGATTTGTGTTATTTTGCCGAAATGACAATTTGAAATTGAAAAGTTTGGCCGTAGGTTGACTTTTCGTTGTTGAGTTCAGATTCTTTTTTCGGGACTTGGAATAGGATTCAGACGCCTAGTTACAATTCTAGAAGTTATCGAAATATACTTTACGCATTTTGGTGTCTGATTCGTTGTTTTAGATGTTATTATTGTATTTTGATCGAGCAAGCGAGTTCGTATGATATTGTTTTGACTTGTGTGGATATTTGATTTGGAGCCCCAAGGGCTTAGATGAGTTTCAGATATGATTCAAAATGGTTTGAACTGAAAATGAAATTGCCGGTGTGCTAGTGCTCAGTTATTGCAATTGCGAGCACGAGCCTCGCAATTGCGAAGGTGACAGGAGGTTGTCAGATGTCGCAAATACGACTTCCCCATCACATTTGCGAAGTCAGCAGGCCTAAGGGTTGGTTCACAATTACGATTATTTGGTCGCATTTGCGATAGTGGCCATCTTCGCAATTGTGAAGCCTTTATCGCAATTGCGACTTTTGTTGAGGTTGTCAGGGTTCGCAAATATAACCCCTGATTCACAATTGCGAGGGTTCGCAAATGCGAACCCTGTGTCGCAAATGGAGATCTACAGCTAGTCATACGAGCTGGGAAGTCAGGATTTCACCTCATTTCTCACATTTTAGAACCCCTAGACTCGGTAGGAGGCGATTTGGAAAGGGGATTTGCATCTACAAACATTGTGTAATTAATTTAAATGAATTTCCAACTATATTTCATCAATATATCTTAGATTTAACATCATCATCATGTGAATCAAAGTGAAAATTTATGCATCAAGCTTTTGAAAAATAAGAATTTGCATTTTGAGAGTCGATTTGGACTTGGATTTTGAAACTAATTACATATATGGACTCGTAGAGTTATGGGTAGTCGAAATATACCCTTGGACCCGAGTTTTGACCAGGCGAGCCCCGGGTTGACCTTTGTTGACTTTTTGGGAAAAGTGTAAAGATTATAGGTTATCTATTATAATTATTTTTCCTTGCATTGTTTGACGATATTAAGTCAATTTGGTTAGATTTGAGCCGTATGAAGGCGAATTTTAGAGAAAAAGCTATTTTTCGATGGCTGAGTTATCCTAGTTAAGTTGAGTATCTCGCCTAACTTTGTGTGGAGGAACTACCCCTTAGGAATTGGTTTTTTTGTGCAAATTATGTTATGTGAAAGCCGTGTATGCAAGGTGACGAGTGGGTACAAGGTTTATTGTGGTATTTGACCGGTTCAATCTACTCTTACTTGTGTTAGTCTAACCTTACATGCCTTATTTGACTTTGTTAATACTTGTTTTACATATTACTTGATACATTGCTCATATGTTTTATTTGAAGTTATTGCTTTCCTTATTGCTTTGCTACATCCTTAATTGTTAATTTACTTGTAATTGAAGTTGTTAGTTCATGAAATATCTTCTTGTTGGGTTATTGGTGTTGAAGTTGTTAAAGTCGATATCACATTGATAAGAAGTTGTTAATTGTTGAGATACCTCTCTTGTTGAGCAATTCGCATTCATTGTTATTGTTGATATTCCATTGTTATTGTTGATGTTGATATTCTTGCATACATTGTGGTTGAGTCCTGGATTTTTGTTGTAGAAACATTGATATTGTTTATTATTGACAAGTTGTAGCATATGGGCACTTGTGGTGCGAGTTGTGATTATGTTGTGATACTGATACGCATGCGGTGGTACAAGGCTTGGGGTTGATACGCATGCAGTGAGATAAGGTGCGCTTGATACACGTTTTGCTAGTAGGGGAAATACTTGACACCACGCGGTGTCATAAGGTGGGCTAAAACGCGGGTAACTATTACTGGAAAAATGATTTTTAAAACTAAATGTACGGCCCCCCTGTGGTGATATAAGGAAACATTTTGATTGCAATTGTGAAAAGTGAATATGAGTCGGTACCTCTGTTGAGATTCCTGTTATATACAAGGCATACCTTGGTTGAGATTCTTGTTATATATGAGGCGGTACCTACGTTGTGATTCTTGTTGTGGATGAAGCGTTACCTCAATTGTGATTCTTGTTGTGCATCTCAAGTTGAAAAGAGCTATTGGTGAAACACTCCGTGTTGCTTTTATTTTTCCTTATCAGTTTTGTCCGTATATGACTATTGTGGTCCTCCTTAATTGCTTCCTCTATGTTATCACCATGCTTACAATTCTGTCTTTAGTTTATGTTGTTGACTTGTTTCGTATCATTTGTTTCTTCACCTTCCATTACTCCTCATTATTATGTTTTCATTCTGCTTATTATGTCCTAGTAGGTGTCTAGACCTAGCCTCGTCAATACTCTACCGATGTTAGGCTTGATACTTACTAGGTACCATTGTGGTGTACTCATACTACGCTTTTGCACATCCTTTTGTGTAGAACTATGTACGTCTGCTCGTGCTGGACGTAAGTGATTGACTATTAGCTGCTTCTTGGAGACATCAAGGTATACCTGCTCGGCATCCGCAGGCCTTGGAGTGACCTTCCATATCATTATATTTTGTTATTTCTTATTCAAATAGTGTTGTAGTAGACATTTTAGATTATTCTTTAGAGCTTATGACTCAGTTCCACCGGTTCTGGGGGAGGTGTTGTTGAGCTTCTATTTTGGAAGATTATATGAGTTTTATCAGTTTTACTTTAGTATTCTTGTTTGATTATTCTTGTTAAGTTACTATTAAATGTTAGGCTTACCTAGTCTCAGAGACTAGGTGCCATCACAACATCCTAATGTGGAAAAATGGGGTCGTGACAAGTTGGTGTAAGAGCTCGAGGTTCATAGGTGCTACGAGTCATAAGCATGTTTAGTAGAGTCTTGCGGATTTGTATGAAGATGTCTGTACTTATCTTCGAGAGGCTACGGAACTGTTAGGAAAACTCCACTTCTTTGATTCCTTATCCTACGAATTAGTTGACTTCGAAAACTAAATCTTTGACTTTCTATTCTCTCACAAATGGTGCAGCTAGAGCACCTGCTCGATCTACGGCAGAGGAGCCACCAGTAGCGGGAGTGGCACCTGGGGCGCATGTTCCCACCCCTGCACTTCGGGAGACCCTCGCACAATTCTTGTGCATGTTCGGTACTCTAGCTCAGGCATGGTTGATTCCACTTGCACCTGCCATATCTCAGGTTGGGGGAGGAGCTCAGACTCCCACAACCTGTACTCTAGAGCAATGGGTCTATGTTGACCTGTAATCAGACTTTGGCGCGTGTTCGGATTTGGATTTGGAAGTCCGTAGGACAATTCGACGCATTTTGGCGAAAGTTGGAAAATAGACAATTTTTGGAAAGTTTGATCGAAGGTTACATTTTTGATAACGAGGTCGGAATCTGATTCTGGAAATTGGAATAGGTATGTTATGTCACTTATGACTAGTGTGCAAAATTTGAGGTCAATCGGACTTGATTCGATAGGTTTCGACATGAAATGTTGAAGTTGGAACTTTCATAATAGACTAAAGTTTCAAGTGAGTTCGCACAAGACCTAACTTCAAACGAGCATACCTCTCTTGATATGAAAAGTTATATGGTGTGTTACCTATAAAAAGAATGATCTGTGTGTCTAGTTTCCAACGCTTCAAACCGTTCGTCATTTGGACATTCCTACAAGAAGTTATGACCAAATTACCAAAGGCTGACAAAATACGATTCTGTGACCAATTATGCGACCACTATGAGACCATTATGCGATCGCAAAATGGTTATGCGACCGCAAACTGGTCGCAAAATGGTTCAGAACAGCCCAGTTTTGGGCACCGATTTGTGCGATCATTTTGCGACCCGCACACCAATTGTGCGGTCCATTGTGCGACCGCATAACTGAGTTCGGAGGGTTAATTTTTCTATTTTCATAACCCGACCCCATTTTGATAAATAGGCTTTGGGGTTTATTTTGGGGCAATTATCTAAGATTCTTTAGAGAGAAGTTAGAGTGTTCTAGAGAGAGGAAGTAGATAAAGTGTTTTGTTCATCAAGATCTTGTCCAAACTTTAAAATCCAACAAGGAAATCTCACAAGTTCTTCATCAAGGAGGTAAGGTTCCATTCCCTAGTTTTCAATTTCGAATTTGGGTAGAAGATGGTTGATTAGGAGTATGATTCTTGGGTATGAGAGTATTATTTATACATGTATGCACTAATAAGATTGTGGGAAGATTGTTGGGCTAAAATAAATAAAGATTGGGTTGAGGAGTGAAGGAAATCTTGTGGAAGAACCTTGTAGCCAAATTTGCACACCTAGTGATTGATAAAATGCTCAAATGAGCCGAAACCATGAAAATATTTCTAATTATGGTTCGCTTTTGTTATGTTTCTAAATAGATTGAAGTTGCTAGGATTTCCGGAACCTCGTAGTAATGTAAGGAAGGCTCAAGAAAGATTGGAGCCGTCCGGAGGTCAATTCACGTGAGAAAGCTATTTTGGAATATCGACCTAACTTTAAAAAGGTAAGTATCTTGCTTAACCCCGAGTGGGGGAAATTACCCTTAGGCATTGAGTCTTATGTACAATTTGTGTAATTGAAAATCATGTACGCGAGGTGACGAGTATATACTTAGTTTATATGTGCAAATTTTATTGAGTTAAAGTCTTGAGCATATTCTGTAGTAAATTGGATAATTATTGGTATATATTTAATCATCTATTTATCGTGCCTAAATCCTTGTGGTTGACTCTGTTGTTATATGACAATATGATGTGTTTGTTATTTGATTATTTATGAAATTCCGTGAATTTGCTGGTTTGATAATTATTAAAATTGCATTTCATTTTGGATTTTTTCCTCTGTAAATAATTAATTAAATGAGCTTAAGAAGAGGTGTTTATATAATTATTAAACATTTAGAGTTAATGAAGACTTTGCTTTATGTTGAGTAATTTCTATCTCTGTTGATTGTTTTTGGTTGTTGTACACATTGTGTGGAGCTTTCGGCTATATGATGTAAAATTAATTGACTTGATTGTATCTTTGGAATTTTGGTTATAGCCATTGGGAAAATTGTGATATGAATTGATTTTATTATGTTGCCTTGATAATTTTCCGTGTAAATTGTTGTGTTGTGTTAATTATTATTTTGAAGATATAAGGGTGGCATTTTACCGTTGATATTATATGGGTATAAGGGTGGCATTTCACTGTGGTTGTGTTTGTTGGAATATTGTCTGGGCGGAGCGATAAGGGTTGCAATAGGAGCGATAAGGGTGGCTATTGATATTGATTGGGTGGAGTGATAAGGGTGGCTATAGGAGTGATAAGGGTGGCAATAGGAGCGATAAGAGTGGCTATTGTCAGGGACGATATGTGATGATGTGGGGTTGATGATTTTCATGTGATGTTGTGATATTTTTGTATTTATTTTTATACCTTGTGCAATGTTTCTTGTTGTTGGTAAATTGATGACAATCTGATTTATGTTGAAATTGAGAGCTTGTGGCTAT
>AWOL01S0055603.1:0-16261 GCA_000715115.1 Nicotiana otophora | reverse complement strand
AAGACTAAAATCGCGAACCCTTGCTTTTAAACCTTCTGCCCAGACTTTTCGCATCTACGGACCTATTGTCGCACCTGCGACGCCGCATCTGCGGTGAAAATGCCGCTTCTGCGGAAGTCACTTCCACCTCCAGGGCCCGCACCTGCGCTCCAGGTTCCGCACCTGCGAACGCGCATTTCCGTCCCTAGCCTCGCTTCTGCGGAGTCACTCTCTCCCAGCTGCCCCCGCACCTGCGCCCACTTGTCCGCATCTGTGCTACCACAGGTGCGGGAAATTCTTCGCACCTGCGACCCCTGTCCTTCATGGCCTTGCCCGCATCTGCGATTTATGCCACACTTCTGTGTGCTCGCACCTGCGGTGCCCACTCCACAGGTGTGGTTACACTAGTAGCAGCAGCTCTTCAACTGCTTTATCAACTCAAAAATCAAGTCCGTTAACCACCGGAAATCTACCTGAGACCCTCGGGACCTCAACAAAACATGCCAACAAGTCATATAACCCAATACAAACCTAGTCGAACCTTCAAATCACTCAAAACCACACCAAAACACCGATTACACTCGAATTCAAGCCTAAAGAACTTCTAAACTTTCGAATTCTACAAACGATGCCGAATCATACCAAACCACACCCAATTGACCTCAAATTGTGCACACAAGTCATATTCAACATTATGGACCTACTCCAATTTTCGAAATCGGAATCCGACCCCGATATCAAAAAGTCAACTTCCTGGTCAAATTTCTGAAAATTCGACTTTCGTCATTTTAAGCCTAAATCAGCTGCAGACCTCAAATTCACAGTCCGTACACGCTCATATGTACAAAATTACCCAATGGATCTAACGGAACCGACGGAACTCCATTCTGGAGTCGTCTTCATACCATTCCGACTACGGTCAAAATCCTAAGACTTAAGCTTCTGTTTTAGGGACTAAGTGTCCAAAAACTCTAAGAACCCAAAACAAGACCTCCCGGCAAGTCACATAAGCAGAAACAGATATAGGGAATACAGTAAATAGAGGATCGGGGCTAATACGCTCAAAACGACCGGCCGGGTCGTTACATACTCCCCCACTTAAACATACGTTCATCCTCGAACGTGCCAAGAGTTGTTTCCAAGCCACCAAATCACTATTCCATATTACCACGCACGTACCCGGGGGTAATACCACGTCACCCTATCCCATTTTGGTCTGATAATACCACATAACTGAAATTGCTTAATTCTACCTAGCCCACAAGCCTTAGCATCCAATTTCCAACATCCGAAGTTTCTTCTAAGGTCAGAATCCCGCAACCTACACAATGTATAAGTCTGAACAAGCTGTACCAAAAGCCGTAACCATAACTCAAATACTCAAAACTCAAATACCACATAGCTCAAATGCTCGAAACACTGATTTCTAATCACCGTAGCTGCTCAAAATAACCCCATGCCGGTAATTAACCTCATATTAAACAAGACTCTATTCTAAAACCTTCGTAAACCACTGATAATGAAATAAACACGCAGAGACCCGTAACCATTCATCAGATCTACCAGTCGTGGAGCTCCCTCTCCTTTGACAAGAACCATAGCAAATTCCTAAGCCGACTTTTGATATTACCCTTCCAAATATGCCACAATCAAATCTGATAGCACCCATCCTAGATCCGACGACTTCATCTTATCAAATACTAGCTACTCTACATATATTCCACACCAATACTATCTAAAGCCACAACACGTGCAATCCGTGCACCAATAAGCAACATTCCAAATGTACTCAATCACGAAAATGACTCAAATAAGAGAATTGTCCCGTAAGCTCGACGGGTACTACCCCAACGCAATGCTAAGAACCCATCACATACCGTAGAACCATAACACACAAATCTAACACAAGGATCATATATCAACATAACTCTGCCGCAATGCGCGACCCCATCCAAACACTGATCCATATGAAATACCTCAGCCACCATGCTTAAAATCAATAACCACACGCAATTCGGCATCAAGTACTCAAAGTGCATTACGATAACCATGGAGAAGAAAATGACACAATGCTACACAAAGCCGAAAGAATATAACCAATGCGCAACCACTCATGCATCACCCAAATACCCATCTCGCACAATTTTCGCTATAAGGCCCCAATAGAACTGCACCATGGGTGCATACAACTAACGAATCACAACCCCTCGTAGCATAGAAGAGTAACTCACTGAACATATCAAAACACAAATAAGCTCAACAACAACCGAATGGCACATCCCTCAACAATAGCAGTATGGAGCCAACCAATCCGACTCGGTGTAGAATACACATCCTAATTGGGCCTACCAATGGACCCCAAATCAACTCTAGGAACCCACACATGGATAAATAACCCTCCAAAAGCCCACAATGACTGAATCATAACACATACTATCGTCTAGCTAGATTCAGACATGACTTCACAGTCCACAACCATGGAAATAACCTGCTCTTGAGAACTCCCAGTCTCCAAATCCATATAACACACGAATCCCATATCTGATCCCAACTCCACCGCTAGAATGTCTAACACATCTCTCGTACATGATCATCCCACGAGGAATACTCCTAAAATTCTTCCGTGCCACATAGCAAAATTGAATATCAGCAGTCGATCAATCAGGAGAGTACCGCAATACCAATGAACATCCGTAATCAAAACACAATGCCCTCTTTCAACCGTGTACCCCTCTCGGGGATTACCGAGCAACTATAACATTCATCTAAATATATAACACTAACCATTCTGTCCAGAATTCGTGAACTTGCCTTCAAGAATGAACTGCCACCTTGTACATGTAAATCTTAATCCTGCACAACGCACCACGTATATCATGCCATCATGTGGCAAGCACAAGAATCTCACTATCAACCTTGAGTCACCAGCAATTTACATACCCGGTTAGTTAGAAACCTTCCTCTTGCTTCCTTCCAGGTGGAAATCACAATACACAACACGTTTCCACGCTGGTAGAAATATCATGTTCAAACCATGGTAGAAACCATCTAGAATACTTTGAAATCCATTTGCACCTAATCAAGCTATCAGAACTAATTTCCTCCAACTCTCCCAAGACACGCAGTCACTAAAGCCCAAGAGTATTGCCACCAAAACATCTGTAATGTCTATACGTCATTATTACCCAAAAGAACCGAGCATGTCATTACCATACTGGTCTAGCCTACTACCCAATTGTCCTATTTACTTCGAGTTTCTTCTGAATTAACCTCAAATTGATACTTATCCTTGTCATAACTCCACGATCCTTACCCAAAGCTCACTACAAGACACCCTAACATAACACCATACCACCATAAGGCCTGTATGCGATTGTACTCTTCTTAAGTACCTCCATAAATACCGCAACTGTAACGCTCACTCTGAAAATACCTTATGTTAATTTTAAAATTATTCTTCTTAGCTTTCTTATACTAAAATGTAGAATCCATAATCATACAAAATTATCGCAAATCCTGGCACCATTAAATGTAATTTCATATTCTAAATTGTACCGCCCAAACGGGCTGAAAAATACGTGTCTTATTAGCATAGCAACGCTCGAAGGGGTAACCCTGCCTTAACACCACAAATCAAATTCACACTCCATGCACACTACATCCTTTAAAATAATAATTTAATCATTTCATGATTTTTTATAAAGTGCAATGTAACCCGTATTCAAGAAATATTCTTACTCAAGTCATCCTCGATATCAACCTCTGCAAGTCATAACCAATCAACAAGTATGCCTCAACCCAAAAAATAATACCGTACAAAATCGTGCAATTAAATCATAGATAGCAGACTCCCCAACTTGGCTCAAAGCCATATAACAAAACATCTAATAACTCACCATACCCAAGATAACATCTAAATTGACCATACTAAGCAATAAGAGATCTACTCTAGTCTCCAGACTCCCAATAGTCACCATGCATGACTGATATACACGGTCCATAATAATAGTATCGCCCACCGGTGTAGACACATGAAAAGATGAAACTAGAGACTCATGGGGCATATCCAGATAATGAGCAAAATACGAGGACACATACGAATAAGTGGAACCAGGGTCAAATAATACAAAGGCATATCTATGGAAAACTAAGACAATACCTGTAATCACAGCATCCTAAGCAATGGCATCTGGTCTGGCAGGGAGTGCATAGAAACGGGCCTGACTGCCACCTGATCGGTCTCCCCCTCTAGGGCGATCCTTAGCTGACTGAGCTCCACCCCGAGCTGGATGGGCGGGTGGTGAAGTAACTGGTGCCGAAGTCGAAGGCTGACTCCTCTGCTGAGATGAACCTCCTGAAAGGCGGGGACAATGCCTCTTGATATGACCCAAATCTTCGCACTCAAAGCAACCTCTCTTTGTAAATGGCGGTGGGGACTGAAGGGAACCCCGAGCACTGGAATAACTGCTAGAAGATCCTGACGCAGATGAACCCTGAGCTGATGGTGCATGAGACGAACTCTGAGCTGGTAGTGCACTGAATAAAGATTGGACCTGCTGATAGCTGTGTACACATAGCCATATGATGCACAACGGTGAACTGGGCGAGTCGTCTAAGCATGTCTGAAAGGACGACCCCTACTGTGGTGGAACTGACCCCCAGAAGGAACACCGTTGAATCCACCCTGTCCACGAGGCCTCTTGGTCTCCCTTTCAACCCGCTCCTGGCTGCGAACCATCTCAATCTGATGAGAAATATCGACAACCTTATCAAATGCAGCACCAGACACTCTCTCTCTAGTCATAAGCAATCGCAGCTGAAAAGTGAGGCCATCTATGAACCTCCTGATCATTTCCCCGTCTATTTGAACTAACCAGATAGCATGACGGGCCAACTCTAAAAATCTCATCTCATATTGCATCATGGACATATCACCCTGACGAAGCTGCTCGAACTACCTGTGCAGCTCCTCTCTGCGGGACTGAGGCACGAACTTCTCTAGAAAGAGAACAGAGAACTACTGCCAGGTAAGTGGCGCTGCACCAACCGACCTACGCCTCTCATAAGCCTCCCACCAGGTAAAGGCAGCTCCAGTAAAATGAAAAGTAGTGAACGAGACCCCGTTGGTCTCCAGAATACCTGCTGTATGGAGGATCCTCTGACATCTGTAAAAGAAACCATATGCATCCTCCCTCAATACCACTGAAAGAAAGAAGTTGGAATCTCCCAAACCTCTCCAATCGACGTTGCTCATCATCGGGCATGACTGGAACCACATAGTCCTGAGCAGCTGTAACCGGCAAGGCTGGTGGTGCCCCCGGTGTCTGGAGTCCCTGTACCACCTGCTCTGGTGTGCAGGCGGCAGGAGTCTGAGCACCTCCTCCGGCCTGAGAAGTGGCTGCTGTGACCGGAACAGAGACCGCCTGAGCCAGACTAGTGCACATGGTCAGAATCTTAGCTAAGGCCTCCTGAAGGCCTGGAATCACAATGGGCACAGGTGGTGCCTGAGCTGGTCCTATAGGCTCATCCACCATTGGGGCTTGCTCCTGAACAGGGGAAACTAGTGGATCTGCAGGTGCTGCCCTAGCTATGGTGCGAGCTGCACCTCTGTCCATATCACGACCTCGGCCTCTCGTTGCGCTGACTGATGGTACTGGTGGTTGTCCGTCCTGCCCCGTAGTATGCGTCCTTACCATCTGTGAGAGAATAGAATAACAGAAGTTTGGTTACCCAAATCAACAGATTCGCACGACAAGAATTCAAGAATGTGAAGTTTCCTAAGGGTTCGACAACCTCTCAAAGATAAGTACAGATGTCTATGTACCGATCCGCAAGACTCTACTAAACCTGCTCATGACTAGTGAGACCTATGTAACCTAGGCTCTGATACCAACTTGTCACGACCCAAAATCTGACCGTCGTGATGGCGCCTATCGTGGAACTAGGCAAGCCATAACCCAACATCCCAACATAGAAAAATCTTTGAACATAAAGATGGAAGCAATTTAATAATTTAGGAAAGCCTTTTTGAAAACAAAAATATCCAAAATATGATACAATTCATCCCAAAACCGGAGTGTCACTAAGTATATGAGCGTCTAAATCAGAATACAATCCACTACAGTGTCTAGAGAAATAAATTGAAAAATATAACTAGTGATATAGAAGGAGAGTCAAGGCCTGCGAGCGCCGAGTAGCTACCTTGGTAGTGTCAGAACTCTGAAGTCCCAATCAGCAACTGTCGCCATGACCAAAACGCATGTATCTGCACACGATGTGCAAGGAGTAACATAGGTACATCTAACTCAGTAAGTAACAAGTCCAAACTTTGGACTGAAAGGTAGTGACGAACTTAACTGGTACAGATAAAATAGAAATAATTGTACAGAAATGTAGGCATGCTTTCAAATTAAATAGGCAACCCAAACAATAAAGTGAAACATATCTGAACAGTGTAAAGAATATAACTCTACTATCTCTACATGCCAATGCACATGTGGTATGTGATGCACCATGCTGTCAGCCTCATGTGCTCACACTCTCGAATGCTCAACCATTTGGTACTGTATATGGCCCATACGGTCCAAGGAAGATCCATCCTGGAATATATACATCACTGACTATAAGTCACCCAGTACCGAGGAAGGCCAATCCAGCCCTGTGGAGAAGATCCATCTCCAGATACCAAGTACTTAGGACAAGCTCTATGTCTAGGGAATATCCATCCCTCAATAATATCAACTGCGCTCACTGTGGGTGTGTTACAGACTCCGGAGGGGCTCCTACAGCCCAAGCGCTATCATAAAATTAGTAAAACCGCTGCGGTGTGCAGCCCGATCCCATAATTGTCACTCATAATCAGGCTCTCAGCCTCACTTAGTCATCAATCTCTCTAGTCTCACTCACGGGCTAGCAACATTATGAAAACTAGCCCGAAACAATGATATGGTGTATCAATAAATAAAAACCGAGACGGAGTTATGATATGAAATGCATTAACATGAATGAGTACATAATATCAATGAAATCAGCGAGATGGCAGCAAGAAACGACCACTAGGGGTCCCAACAGTAATGGCATAAAGCCTAAACATGATATCTAGCATGATTGACAGCTCAATTACTTTATCACAAGATGAAAACACGGATATCAACAAAATAGAGTCACAATACAGTGCCATGGAATCAACCAGGCAACAATTCTCACGGTGTACGCTCGCACGCCCATCACTTGGCATATGCATCACCTCAATACCAATCATATAACACATAGTTCAGGGTTTCGAACCCTCAGAATCAAGTTTGAAAGCGTTACTTACCTCAAACTAAGAAAATCCTACTTCGAAATACTTTTGCCCCTCGAATCAGTCTTCAAATGCCCTGAATCTAGCCACAAGCAGTACAGTATAATTAATATAGGCTAAAAGAATCAATTCCACAAGAAAAACACGAAATTATAAGCCACAATTTGAAATAGGCTTGATCCGGCCCCCAAGCCCATGCCTCAAAATCCGACAAAAGTCACAAAACCAGAAAGCCCATTTACTCACGAGTCTAACCATACCAAATTTATAAAAATCCGACACTATTTGGTCATCCAAATCCCCAAAATCCACTCTCCAATTCTCAAGCCCCAAAGCCCCAAATTGCACTTCAAAATCTCACTAATTAGGTGGGGAAATCAGTGGGAAAACAAGTTTTATGATCCAAAACGAGTACAAGAAGCTTAACTCAATAATCACCTCGAAATTCATCTCCAAAATCTCCTAAGTCCGAGTCAAAAATGTTGAAATAAGACTAAAATCGCGAACCCTTGCTTTTAAACCTTCTGCCCAGACTTTTCGCATCTGCGGACCTATTGTCGCACCTGCGACGCCGCATCTGCAGTGAAAATGCCGCTTCTGCGGAAGTCACTTGCACCTCCAGGGACCGCACATGCGCTCCAGTTTATGCACCAGCGAACGCGCATCTGCGGCCTCGGCCTCGCTTCTGCGGAGTCACTCTCTCCTAGCTGCCCCCACACCTGCGCCCATTTGTCCGCATCTACGCTACCGCAGGTGCGGGAAATTCTTCGCACCTGCGAACCCTGTCCTTCATGGACATGCCCACATCTGCAATTCATGCCACGCTTCTGCGTGCTCGCAACTGTGGTGCCCACTCTGCAGGTGCGGTTACACCAGTAGCAGCAGCTCTTCAGCTGCTTCATCAACTCAAAAATCAAGTCCGTTAACCACCCGAAATCTACCCGAGGCCCCATGGACCTCAACCAAACATGCCGACAAGTCATATAACCCAATACGAACCTAGTCGAACCTTCGAATCACTCAAAACAACAGCAAAATATCGATTACACTCGGATTCAAGCCTAAATAACTTCTAAACTTCCGAATTCTACAAACGATGCCGAATCATAACAAATCACGCCCGATTGACCTCACATTTTGCACACAAATCATATTCAACATTACGGACCTACTCCAACTTTCGGAATCGGATTTCGACCCCGATATCAAAAAGTCAACCCCCCGGTCAAACTTCCGAAAATTTGACTTTTGCCATTTCAAGCCTAAATCAACTTCAGACCTCAAATTCACAGTCCGAACACGTTCCTAAGTCCAAAATCACCCAACAGAGCTAAAGGAACTGATGGAACTCCATTCCAGAGTCGTCTTCACACCATTCCGACTACAGTCAAAATCCTAAGACTTAAGCTTCCGTTTTAGGGACTAAGTGTCCCAAAACATTCAGAAACCAAAACAAGACCTCCTGGCAAGTCACATAAGCAGAAAACAGATACGGGGAATGCAGTAAATAGGGGATCAGGGCTAATACGCTCAAAACGACCGGCTGAGTTTACACCATAATTAATCAATTTAAATAATTCTCAACTCCACTCAAAAGCCAACAAAGACAACCCTCGGGCCAAGGTGCCCATAACACCATGAACTCAAATATATAATTTATTCCTAATTTCATGTCCAATTTCGTGGTCAAAATCCAAAAATATCAAATTTTAGGTTTTCTACCAAAATCCCAAATTTCTACCAATTTTCATGTTTAAACCCATATATAAACCATGAATTTAATTTGTAATAGGTGGAAATCACTTATCTTGTGATGCGTAATTAAAATCTCCCCTTGAATCCCTCCAAAATCACCCCAACCAAGTGAAAATGAGAGAAAATGGGCCAAATCCCGCTTTTTAAAAGAACCCCTCTGCCCAGACAACCTCTCGCATCTGCAGAAAAGTAGTCGCTCATGCGACTCCGCTTCTGGAGAAACTTCCTCGCTCCTGCGGAAGACCACTGTTAGCAGTCCATCACACCTACAGAAATTCTTCCGCTCCTATGCAACTGCAGGTGCGACACAGCCTAGCGCATCTGTGCAAATTCCCGCACATGCGGCCCTGACCTCACTTTTGCGCACACGCAGGTGCGTTGCTCGCCTCCGCTTCTGCGACTTCATGCCCAGGCTGCCCAAGCCACTTTTGCAAGACTCACCTCACTTCTGCAAGGTTACTTTTGCAACCAAACTTCCGCAGAAGCGATCACACCAACTGTTGCCCAGCTTTAGCATCTCATAGTCCAAAATAAATCGGTTAACCGTTCGGAATCTACCCGAGGCCCACGGGACCTTAATCAAATATACCAAAATATCCCACAAAGCAATGCGAACTTAGTCGAAGCCTTAAACCACGTCAAAATACATCATAATCATGAATCGCGCCTCGAATCAAACTTATAAATTTGAAAATTTACAAATTCTATATTCCGTGCCAAAACGTATCAAATTAATCCGGAATGACTTTAAACTTCGCACACGAGTCACAAATAATATAACAAAGCTATTCCAAGGCTCGGAACTCCGAACAGACATCGATAAAACCAAAGTCCACTTCAAACCAAACTTAAAAAATTCTTAAACCTTCAAAATGCCAACCTTCCATAATAAGTACCAAAATGCTCCCGAGTGATCCGATTCTCAACCCGAACACACGCCCAAGTCTGAAATCATCATACAAACCTATTGGAACCTTCAAATCCCGATTCTGATGTTATTTACTCAAAAGTCAAACCTTAGTAAATTCTTCCAACTTAAAGTTTCCGAAATTAGAATTGTTTTTCCAAATCAATCCCGAATTTTCCGAAATTCAAATTCCAACCACACGTACAAGTCATAATACCTGAAGTGAAGCTACTCTTGGCCTCAAATTATCGAACGATGCTCTAGAGCTTAAAATAACCGGTCGGGTCATTATAATAACTCACATCCCTCTATATCCCTAATAGGTAAATATATTACCAAGTTTACTTTTATTTCCTCCTTAGGCAAATTTCTAACGACCCGATCGGTCATTTTGAGATCTAGCGTGTCGTCCGGCAATTTGAGGCCTTGATTAGCTGCACTTCAGGTATTATGACTTGTGCATGTGGTCGAAATTGAATTTTGGGAAGTTCGGAGTTGATTTGGAAAGCAAATTCTAATTTCAGAAGTTTTAAGTTGGAAGAATTAACTAATGTGTGACTTTTGAGTAAACGACCTCGAAATCGGTATTTGAAGGGTCCAATAGGTTCGTATGATGATTTCACACTTGGGCGTATGTTCGGGTTAAGTACCGGGTGTTCCGGGAGCATTTCGGTGGCTATTATGGAAAGTTGGCATTTTGGATGTTTAAGAAATTCTTAAATTTGATTTTAAATAAATTTTGGTGTTATCGATGTATGTTCGAAGTTTCGAGCCTTAGAATAGGTTCGTATCATGATTTTTGACTTGCGCATAAAGTTTGGCATCATTCTGGGATATTTAAGTGTAGTTCGGATGCGTTCGGCGAAGTTTGAAGGTTGGAAAGCTGAAAGAAAGGTTTTGGCCATCAATTTGTAATTTTGACATTGTTTGGCATGATTTGAGGCCTCGACTAAGTTCGTATTATATTTTGGGACGTGTTGGTATATTTGGTTAAAGTCCCGAGGGTCTCGAGTGGATTTCGGGTGGTTAACGGATCGATATTTGGACTAAAATGCTGGATTTTCTCTGTTGCTGGTGTGATCGCTTCTGCGGAAGCTTGATCGCAGAAGCGAGGGACTGATCGCAGAAGTAGCTGGATTGGGACTGGGCAGAGGTCGCAGGTGCGAAGCATTTTCCGTACCTGCGGGATCACAGATGCGGAGGAAAATATGGAGAAGCGGAGGCTGGGCTGATAGAGAAGGCCGCAGAAGCGACAGTTTGTGCGCAGAAGCGCATGCGTAGAGGCACATTCCAGTACGTAGAAGCGAAAATGGACCAGGTGAGGGATGTTCGCAGAATCAAGTTTTGACTCGCAAAAGCGAGGCCGCTCATATAGCAATTCTGTCCGCATAAGCAAAAACTGGGCAGAACATAAGGGATCAAACTTGGTCATTTCGTCATTTTCATTTGGGATTGTTGGAGCTCGGTTCTTGGGCGATTTTGAGGAGTTTTCATCATGTAACACAAGGTAAGTAATTTTATACTTGTTGTGAGCTTAATGTAAGATTTATATGTGGATTTAAGGAGGAAAATTTAAGAAACATTGTGGGATTTGGTAGAAAATCTAAAATTGATAATTTTGGATTTTGACCACGATTTTTGAAATGGAATTAAGAATAAATTATATATTTGAGTTAGTAATGTTATGGGTAAGGTTTATCTTCAAACAAATTCGGAATCCGGGTGCGTGGGCCCAATGGTTGACTTTATTGACTTTTCGAGCGTAGTTAAAAATTGTTATAAATTGATTATTTATGGGTAATAGAGTATGTATTTATGGGTTTGCACATTTGTTTGACTAGTTTTGGAGAGACGAGCATCGGTTTGAGTTGGTAGAGTGGCGTTGGAGACGGCTATGGAACTTCGGAGTGAGGTAAGTCTCCTGTCTAACTCTGTGAGGGGAAAACTACCCCTAGGTGATGTATTTGTTATGTGCTACTTGTTACGGGGGCTATGTACGCATGAGCTCACGAGAGTCTGTACGTAGCTAGATTCATGTTATGTCCTGGTAGACTTAGGTTCCCGCCATGATATAACTGTACTATTTGAGTTGTCTCTTTATTAAATTCTTTTATTTTACGTTGTGCCTTGAGACTAGACTTGTGTAGAGTGATAGACTTGATGTTCTAGAGATTCGACGGGCTTCATGACTAGCCGCAAAATAATTATACTCTCTTACGAATTTCTTCCGCGCTATGCGTTTTCATCGAAAGGTTTTCCTAACAATTTATAACGCACACGTCTATTTGTGAGTGGGGTAAAGGACCCATTAAAGCTTCTTATTCTAATGGGATCGGGCCATTCACCTCGACAGTATAATAGATACATCTATGGTTTGTGCCATTTGACCCTCGACAGTGCGCACATTATGATGGGATTGGGTCGTTCACCTTGGCAGGATTATGTATCACACTCTCATGGGAGCGGGCTGTTTGCCTCAGCAATATAATAGATGTATCTATAGTTCGTGTCGTTCGACCTCCGGGAGTGCACATATCATGATGGGATCGGGCCGTACGCCTCGGTATTTCTATAAGATACTCTTATGAAATTGTGCATAATAATTGACAAGAAACCAGTATATTTGTGAGTTATTCTGATTTGAACTGTGACGACCTATCTGGTGAGGTCCATTATATATATACTCTAATTGAGGAGATAAATACTAGCTGAGAGCTTGAGTTATTGTTGAGAGAAGAATTGTACCACGTATTTATACTTGTTATTTCGTTTATTTACTCTAACTCACATCTGTTTACTTCTATTGTATCTGTCTTATTGGACCACTAGTAAGTATCGATGTCGACCCCTTGTCACTACTTCTATGAGTTAGGCTAGATACTTACTACGTACGCGTTTGTTTACGTACTCATGCTACACTTATTGCACTTATTGTGTAGGTACATATATGTCTGGTGGCCTTTTGGGCGCAAAGGCGCGGCTATTGCGGGGACTTCACTGTGAGCTGCATTTCATGTTACGATCTGCAGCCTACGGAGTCTCCATCAAAGTTATTTATATTCTCCTATCTAATTTGTATCCCAGACAGATGTTGTATTTTATTATATTTCCTAGTTGATGCTCATGCACTTATGACACCGGGTTTTGGGGGTTCCTACGGGTTGTTCATTATTGTAGTTCATGGAAATATTATCATTTATCGGTAAATTCTATTTCATGCTATTTAATTAATAAAAATTATGATTTCAAAGTAATAAAATGAGTAATTAAATTGATCAATCATCGTTGGCTTGACCGACGGTGGCGTTAGGCGCCTTCACGACCTATAGTGGATTTTGGGTCGTGATAGCTTGGTATCAGAGCGTTAGGTTCACTTAGGTCTCACGAGTCATGAGCAAGTCTAGTAGAGTCTTGCGGATCAGTATGGAGACTTTTATACTTCCCTTCTTGATTCCTTATCGTGCGATGTGAATCCTTTGAGGCTTATGCCTTTATTTCCTTCCTACTCAATCTTGTGTGACGTGGAGCACTTGTTATCAATTGGGCATCGGGGAGTTGTAATGGTACTGCATATGTGGTGCAAGATGTTTCTCCCTGCGTATTCAGGCAGGATATTATCGTTGCATTGCGGAAGGGTATTAAGTCATTTTAGCCCAGTATATGTATTTACTATAGTTTCGAGGATATGCATAGATTATTATGATGTTCATGCATTAGTATCGCACAATGTTGGTGTAATAATAGGGTGCTTGTTTATGTGTCGAGGCAGGGAATGACTCGAAAGGAGAATTTTTCAGTACATAGTTTAGAGGTTCGACATTTAATTCTAGTAGAGGAAAGGCAATCAGACTATGGATGTTCAGGCCTTGGCTGATGAAGTGACGAGACTTGGTATTTTCGAGCGTGGTGGAATTCTCATTTGTTATGTGGTATTGTCGTCCTTGTTGGAACGCATTAAGGTTTGACGGTGTTATGGTCTTGTTCGCTTTGCCTTCGGGGCAGTATGTTGGGAAGTGGAACCTAAGAAGCGGTTGTTAGAGATAGCGAAGTGTAGCGGTTTCATAATCGAATTGGTGTTTCTAGTGTTGATGGCTCGAGAAAGATGATCTTCTAGAAGGTTTAGAGTTGATAGCAATTCATTAGTCCCGGTGCTACAGGTATAGATTTGATTTGAGGCAACATTTAGGTAGCAGAGTATGAGGAAGGACATGGCGGGAGGTGTCTCGCGGTGGTTGGATTACTAGCAGGCTAAGTATGAAAAGCGGAGGTCGAGAAGTTTCTTAAAGGAGATGGTTTGACCAAAGTGGGAGTGACAGAGTAGCATATGGATTATGTGGTAGGAAAGCCACATACCTTGAAAAAGATTAGAGAAATTTGGGAGGCATGGTGGAAAGTGACTAGGTCCACGGATTATAATTGGAATGGTAGTTATTGTACGGAGAAAGATTGAATATCGCAGAAAGGAGTTTGCTTGAAATGAAGAGGGGTGTGAAGATTTGATTATCGTTTCGGATGCAAAATGACTTTGAGTTTGGAAGGTATTGTTGGACTTTCAGTTGATGTCAATGGGGAAGGAACATACTTGTACAACTGGTGGACGAGCATGGGCTCAGGAGGGTTCACTGAACTCGTGGTAGTTGTACCCGGTGCAGCGTCGTTGGAAGAAGTCGGCATGGAATACCACAGGCGGGTTATCTCCTGTGAGCAGATTAGCGGTTGCATGATTTTGATAAAGTTTC
Source organism: Nicotiana otophora (assembly GCA_000715115.1). NCBI lineage: Eukaryota > Viridiplantae > Streptophyta > Magnoliopsida > Solanales > Solanaceae > Nicotiana > Nicotiana otophora. The sequence goes on along the minus strand of AWOL01S0055603.1, from coordinate 1,578 downwards.
TACGAAGCATTCTACTTACTACTTGGCAGAAGGTCGAATATGCGATTGTGGCTAATAATTCGGAATGTTCATGAAAAGTTTAATAAGAGACTACAAGAAATTTGGTGGGTTGGTGGTGCGAGATCATGGTAATTGAGAAGGAGGAATCTTTATCGGTTCTACATTACGTGATGGTATCTTAAAGCTAAGTGGGGGAGCCCACCGTCTACGATTGGATCGCATGGTTGTCTGCTTGTGCGGTTTCTGGTTATCGGTGCATTCGTGGGTTATTATGACTAAGAAAATAAAACATCAGGGGAAATTCGAGCGAAGAACTTGATGAATGTGTGCTATACTTCTCCTTATCGATTCAGGTGCGGGTTTTGGGAAGACTCACCCAAAACTCATAGTTTATGCTTCTTGTGGATATGATGTACAAGGAAAAAAATTCAGCCGGTTGCTTCTCTGTGGTGTTCATGTGCTAGCAGCGCATTGGGGTCTGATTATATTCAGGACCAGGTCAGAGTGGATGACTTCCAACAATAGTCCTAGTGGGATCAAGAAGCTAAAAGCAGTGCCTAAGGATTTCAGGTCCGTTGGTTAGTTAAGGATCGAGTTTTCACAGTGGATTATGAATGAGACTTGGAATGTTCTATATTATCATTGGGTATGCAATGGAGTATTGGAAGAAAGGAAGAAGTAACTTCGAATTCGCAGAAGGTATTGCAGAATAGGTGCACCAGTCGGAGATGCTATGATGCGCATAAGGAGAGTATGAGATGGTTCAAGAGTATTGAGACGATGTGGTCTCATGATGCGGGTCACTTGAGATGAGTGCGGATTTGGTTCATTACATTTGTGAGTGGAGCTACTATAATTTCTAAGGCAAGTCAAGAGTAAATTAGAAGAAGTTGGGTCGGTTAGTAATGATTGAATCAGCATGATTGTGGCAATGATCAATTCCTTTGGCGTGTGAAGTTATACATGTGGTTTGTGGTTGTATGCGCAGGCTTGACAGCCACCATAACTTGATTGATTTGGGGAGTTATTTGATTCTAATAGACTTGTTATGTGTAAATAGATTCCGGAAGAGTCATGACGGTTTAAACCACGACTTGAGGTTTGTATTTTCTGTGGTTTGGGAAGTCAGTTGTGTGTTGCAATGGTCCTTCCGAAGTAAGTTAAGTGAAAGGAATCTAACCAACGAAGTGTTTATTCTACTAGTAGTTCTGGGTTTATGATGAATTCTTGCACCCTCGTGTAGTGGCACGATAGGTGCAGTGAGCGGCATGGGAATTTGAAGTGGAGGATCAAGGTTGTGGTTTGGTGTTGACAAGAATGTCGTGAGCTCGGATGAGCAGGAAGGAGTTCAGATGCTCTAAGTAAGCTGGTATTTTCTTTAGTGTCACCTGAGAACGATGTCCTGTGTAAGAGGCTTTGTGTATTGAATTGCGGACTCTTGGTTGGCTTTGCAGAATTAGTGCGGTTCGTGGTGTGGTGGTGCAGACTTTGCTACATGGTGCGAAAGTTTGTGAAAGAGTATCCCACGGGGAAATATGTATAAGTGTGACATGTTAGTCACTTGATTGTTAAAGATTG
>AWOL01S0055602.1:0-10347 GCA_000715115.1 Nicotiana otophora | reverse complement strand
CGATCACTTGTACACTGAACATAGGCCGACAAGGCCATACAATCTTTCATATACATGACATCTCTCTACAAGCCTCTAAGGATACATAATTGTCATAAAGGTAGGGACAGAGCCCCGCCATACCAAACAATACACATCTAAATCATGCTGACCAAACAAGCAACTCTGGAGCAAATAGAGTGCACCAACATCTTCCGCTGAGCTGATCGCCTACTTGGAGGACTCGCGACCTATCTATCGAGACCTTCGAGCATGAAACGCAGCGTCCCCAGGCAAAAGGGACGTCAGTACAAATAATATACCGAGTATGTAAGGCAATATACTGAAGCTGAAACTAAACTGATAATATAATAACTGAAATTAACTGTGAGCCAAAGATAATCTGAAGATATAATCACATGCTAATACTGACTAAACTCTCCCAATATAGTAAGTAAAATAGTTGTCCGGCCCTATAAGGCTCGGTATATATATAACTGCTCTAATGTAGTAGGCTCGCTCATAGGCGCTCGGCCATACTAGGCTCTGTATCTCGGCCAACTGGGCTCGCTCATAGGCGTTCGGCCATAGCAGGCTCGGTATATAACTTACCATCTGATCAGAGGTTGCCCAATAGGGGCCTGCCCATCGATTATAGCTCGATGGTAATGAAAATAATGTAATACTGTATATATAGGCTCTCTGCTCTCTTGACTGGAAGAAGATAATACTCAATTAAATATGAAGTCCCGATAAGGAGAATACTGTAATTTATGAGACTAGGATAATGTATATAAATTCCGGAATATGAATTTCTCTTTATGCCTCGTTATCAAACTCATGTAATTACGAGATTATGCCAAAATAAAGGAAGGGCTTAGCCTTAACATACCTGGACCGATTCTCTTAATAATTTCTCTAACACATATTTTTTGTGATGAAACACGTATGATATTCTTGAGAAAGATTGCACTGTACTCCCTTAGAATCACAAATCCCACGTTGCTATAGTATCAAGTAGTCTTTGTATGGAACATTTGAAGCAATTACGTTGCCATTGCCAATCAACATCTTTGCTGAAGTTCTGTCACGTTTTGCTATTACATAATTCCAAATTGGGTTGGTGCTACCTCCATGGACATCATGTTAATACTAATTCAAGAATGGAATTATATGATTTCATAATCATTCTCACAGTGGCTTTTATCCGATAGCAAGGAAACATAAGATCTTAATCTTAATGATATGGGAAGGTCTTTTAAAATCATGGTTTGTGGCCCCCACTTTGGATGACTTAGTCACCAAATTCTTCTTAATATGTGCCACCTTTTTACATGACTTAAGAGTCATTTCTTGGCTTGATTCTTGGGCTGCCACGTTGAGCATAGGGGTTTCATTAAGTTTATCCAACAATTATTCCCTTAATTCCTTAATTACATGGTAATCTCCCACTAACCAATAATTAACCAATTACTCATATAATTAAAAATTATCTCAATTTACTTAAAATATTACTCACTTTTAACACACTTTATACACCTCACTATCATGGCCATGTGGTACCTTGTATGGTATTAGTCTATAAATATCGGGTATTTTAGCTCGGGCCATATTTTATTCCAAAATGTCAAACTTTGATGAAATTCATTTTTTTTGATTTGCTTACCCTCTTACCTTCACGAATTTACTTATCACTTGTTTGAAATAGCATAATGCTTACAATCTCAAAATAATCTTAATCCCGAACTTACGTCGATTAACTTACGACGAAACTTTAACGTATAAAAATGCGGGATGTAACATCTCATTTTCGAACTTTCATCAATTTATTTATGGCGTATTTTTACGTACGAAAATATGGGGTGTAACAATCTGGACGTGGTGATTGCTAGAGTGGTGCTTGTACCTGTTCGGAGACCTTGAGGTAGCTGCTATGACGCCCGCATACCTTGACTCTCCTTCTTTTCATTTTATTCAGTACTGTTCTATTTCTCAGACAGTTGTACTAGAGTTACAGACTATGTTGATAATTAGTAGCTCATGTACTCATTGACACCAGGCTTTTGGATGGTTGTAGTAGAGTTATAGTTCATTTCATCAGATATTTATGAGATTTTTCGCTGTTGAGCTTATTAAATCATGTTTTAATTCAAATGCTTAGTTTTTATGTGATTGTCGGTTTGCCTAGTAAATGTGTTAGGCGCCGTCATAACAGGTTGAGATTTTGGGTTGTGACACTTGTCATGTCACCATCACTTGTGTTGTCACATCACGTGTGTTGTCACATCGGATGATAATGAGAAATTAAGTTTGACTGGACTTGATCCGTATTTTGAGATAAATTCTAGCGGCGTCCACGTAATTACTAGACTGTGCTCTAAATTAAAAAATAATTATTTAATTAGAGAATCTTGCAGTATTTATTTTACAATTTCGACTACTACAATAATATTATAGTAATTATTGTTTTATTTATTTTTATTTTCTAAAAGACAATAAATTGATAGAAAATCCAATATTTTGAAAAATAGGACAATTATCAATAAATTGATTTGAAATTTAGAATAATGCACAAAAATGGTTTAACTAATTGCAATAAAATAATATAAATTCCTGCATTTTATAAAAATAGAAATAATTATCAATAAATTGCATTAAAGTTAGAAATATGAAAAAATGTATATTTTACTATTTAATGACTTGGAAGCCTGCATAAGTTAATTTTAAATACAGAGGATCAAAATTGAGTGTCAACAATGACTTCTAGCATAAGATAATGGCAAGGGGCCAAGAGGTTTGTAAATAGTAAGCGGGATTAGAACGTGTTAACTAGGCTTAAACCAAAAGATAATGAGCAGCGGGATAGAAGTCGTAACTACAAGTTAGTATCATTCGTAATATAAGGCTTTGGATAAGGATGATAATCGCGAGAAAGCTAGACATATAGAGTCTAGCATTCGAGGACGAATGTTTCTAAGGGACGGAGGATGTTACACATTGTACCTTTGTACGTCATGTTCGTCATAAGTTAGTCGACGTAAGTACGAGAAAAAATTACTTTTGAGGTTACAAGCACTTAAGCTCAAGCCTAGTACGTTACACTTTGCACCTTTATGTCATTTGTGTCGTGAGTGAGCTAATGTTACACCCCGTATTTTCATACGTCAAGTGCGTCGTAAGTTAATTGATGTAAGCTGAGACAATAAGGTTATATTTAAGGGTACAAGTATTTTATGATGCTTAAGCAAGTGATAAGTAAGTGTCATAATATTGGAGGCTAAACGAAGTGAAGAAAACAAGATCGTCAAAGTCGGCAAATTGAAATGTTATAACCCGTACTTTTGGTGTAAGACTAGGAGTTTTTAAGATGATAAGAAGGTCATGTTATGAGGTATTTGAATTATATACTAGTAATATGTTAAGTTTTGAAGTCAAGCAAGTTGTAGAATAAAAGTCGGAAAAGTTATCGGAAGCTACGTTTACAAGTTTATTAAAATTTGGGTCTAATGTCACTGAGCTTTTCTCTCAATAGACTTGGATTTATGGGGTCATCCACCCACCAAATTAAAGGTCTACAAGTCTAATTTCCAACATATTAAACCGTTTGTTGATACGACATCGGAGTAGAGAGATATTCATATTTTCGCAAGACTGCACAGACAACTCCATTGGGACCCACATAGGCGGTGGAAAGTCCCACCTCTCTATTAAAGCGATGCAGCCCCTTTCCCCACCCCATTTTCGCCCAAAAATGAACCCTAAACTCCTATAAATCTCCCAAGACCTTCTCCTACAATTCATGTAAAGTTCTACAAGAAATCAAAGTGTTTTTTCCCTTGGAGATCATACCAGTGTAAGAGAAAACTTGTTCTTCCCTTGTTGTGGTGAGACTGAAGTTACTTCAAGCTGAAGCAAGGTATAAGGGGCTGATTTCGTGAATCTAAGGTAAGACTATCATGCCCCTACCTTGGGGAGTGGGACCGACGCTCAACCGAGTTACCCCAGTCAAGCAAGCATACTTAGTGCCTACCATCCAACCTTGCCCATGAACAATTTGAGAATAAATTACAAGAGATAGATAGTGAGAGGAGGAAAGAGTTCAATATCATATTTCATTACTTATAACAACTTCATTGATAATTATCAAAAAATTACAAGTTCATAGTTTTAAAAGTGGAAATATGTCCGACAAGTACAACATCATTAGTTTGTCTTCCAAATCAAAACACAACCCACAGTATGCCTACGGAGCCTATAAGTGAACATGAGTACAATATAGAAGTGCCAGCGACAAGACCCCGAATATACCTCAAAATACAATATACAAGAAGTAAAATGACACAAGGCCCCAAAATGGAGTAGGGCTCACCAAATCAGCTGGGAAAAAGGTGTGCTACTAACAATGATCAGTGCCGCCTGCTGAGGAACCACCTGCATCCATTAAAGATTCGGCGTCCCCAGTAAAAGGGACATTAGTACATATAAAATAGTACTAGTATTTGAAGCTAAATACCCTCTCATAGAATGGAGTGCCAACATAAAGGAAAGAAACATAAAAGCAGAAAGCAAATCAATAATATTTAAATGCCAAGTCAAAACAAAGCAAACTTTCAAGTAAGCATTAATATTTTAGGTTGGAAGATCCTTGGTACCGATACACCACCATGCATATGGCATGGAGTCAGATCTCTTCCCGATTAGCTAAGTTGTCTCACCTCAATATATGAGGGCTGATATAGAAATACGATACCACCATATGCGCGACATAATGTTTGATCTCTGCCTGATCGTCTAAGCCGTCTCACCACAATGTCGTATGGGTCGACATGGTCCTTGCTAGTTTTACATTCATCCCAATCAAGGGGAATAATCTCAACATATCATAATGAGAATTTATCGCTCAATCATCTCTTGCACCGGCACGTGTAGTTTTGGTCTTAGACCTTCACAATCCACCCTACCTCGGTGACCTAACGATACTCCTAAAATATTTATTGTATGAAAGAATTATATATATCATAGCTTTTCATAAAATCTTTTAATTTCATTGGCACTCTTGGCCATAGCGGTAAATAATAATTCTTGGCATGATGACTGCATTTCATATTTCATACTTTCATTCCTTTACTTGCCATGTATCATCATAAAACATTCAAAGACATTTGAAACATTGGGAAAGTCATAGCTTCAACTCATAAGTATGTAAGAGTTCAAAACACATTAGAAATAAGTATGAGGAAGAGCATAGTGATTTGCAATTTGAAACATGAATTTAAAATCATAAGCCTTTGCAGTGAATCAATCATTAGAAATAATTCGGAGCAATAGGAATAGAACTTGGACAAACCATGCTTGGAGTTCTCAATAAATTCATGGAATCTGATTCTATGGAAGGAGTTTAGCCAACATACCTTGATTCAGCTTTCCTTAGGATTACTACAATGTTCCAATACTCTTAGAAACTTCAATCTATAGAAACATAACCAATATGAATAATTATTAGGGAGTCGTTCATAGACTTAGCCATTATTGGCATTTCATCAAACTCTAAGTGCAAAACCGACCACAAGGTTTTATAATGGAATTCCCGCTCCCCACAACTAATTTCAATAACAAGAAACCAATCTACGTAGTCCTACAATACCTCTCAACCTTTATTGGCACATGCATGCCCAACTATCTACTCCAAGCTTCAAGAATCACGCTTCCTAGCCCTCACACACACCCATGTTCGAGTTTGAGGGATTATGGCTTCCGATCACCATCCCATACCCCTATCATTATAAAATCATTCCTAAACCCATTATAAAGCTTGCATGAAACCTTAGGACAAAGTCTTACCTGGCTAGTTGATGACCTTGTGAGTAGCTTCCTTGAATCTTTAAGATTGAGCAAGAATTTGATGAGTAGGTATGTTGGAGCAAGAATTTCGAGATAAAGGTCGAAAAATCGTATTTAAAGTGTTGTGTTGTAGTGGACTATTTTGAAACCATGTTTGTGATATGTTGTGGCTGAAATAGGTGGAATAGTTTGCATATGATGTGGTTAATATTTTTCTTGTATTGTTGATGTTGTTAAATGCTTTAGGAAAGTAGAGAGAAGTAGGGGAGGTGCTATCCGATTTTGTATAAGCAAGCTTGCTGCTCGTCGGCTATCGATATGTTCTTAATATTCATAAAAGCTATATTTTCATCTTGTAGACCAGCGTATTGGTGAGTCTCTTGTGGTATCGTGAAGAAAAACTACGGTTGAGGTATGTAAGGTCTTCCTACCTTATTTCGGCATGATTCCGTAAGTCACGTCACCCTTATAAGAGATTCAAGGGGATAAGTTCTTGCGTATGCTCTTTGTCGACGGATTAAGGCCGTCTTTAAGTTCATAACATTAATATAGATAAGTTGTAATCTGTCCGCAGTTGTCCTTCATGGATATTCCCTATATATAAGTAGAGCTCCAGGAAGCTTATATTATATATAAGAGAAGAAGTGTAATCTCAGATTTACCTATAAACGGCTTAACGAGCAAGAGGCCTTGCACAATCGATAGAATGACTTAATCGCTAGAAACAGATTATGATAGTTAAATAAAGATAGCCATAACCTCTATAAATTTAGGGAGAGCGTAATATAAGTTAAGAAAGGTAATAAGCTTCCTAAACACGAGTCCCTCGAAGATTAAAGATTTCGGACAAACGAGCTAACCAACAAATAGTAACATGAAAGTAGAAGAAGATAAAGTTATATAAATTGTAGAGTTAGATTTATAGGGCCATGCGATAGCCATACATATCCTAGGATAGACATAAACTTTCTAAAGCTAAGGGAAGTATGATATGAGTAATGAATGTAAGAAGCGGTTTAAAGGAAACGAGTTAACAAATACGAATCATGAGTTACAGAGAGTACTGGACGAGTTTACTTTTTTTTATAAGTATGAGTACCTAGCTTACAAATTGTTTATTGCTGAATGTTGTTTGATGTTGCATATAAATATGTATAGGCCCTAAGGACGGTTACTAGTGAATTCATAGTTGCACAGTAAGGGTGGTTATGGACGGCCACGAGCACGCATAGCCAAATCCAAGTATGTGAACGTACATACTGTCTGCTTAGCTACGCGTACATGCCACCAGACACTTATAGTTGTAGTGCGCCTTACGGACGGTTTGCCTTGCTACATGTAAGAGACACTTTATGTTCAATTTGAATGAATATACGGTGATCTAGTAAAAGATCAGAAATTCAGTCATTGAATATAGTTCAGAGTACTATGATAGTATAAGTTGTGTAGCTAGACAGAGGGACCAGACGGTCCAAGCGATTGTGATATGATAAGTTGATCGAGAGTACGTGATAAGTCCACTCTTGTTCTTATCTTTCAACAGAGATTCTACTGTATTCATTCATGTTCTTTAGTTTTCGAGTTTATATATATTTTTCTGCCTTACATACTTGGTACATTTCAGTACACTGACGTCTCATTGTCGGGGCACTACATTTCATGTCTGTAGGTGCAGGCAATCAGTTTGACGAGCTCTCATAGTAGACATGGTTGATATTTAGCGGAGGGTCGGTAAGACTCCATTTCAATCGGAGTGCACTCGAGTCTATAGTTTATGGTATCAGAGTTTTGCTACAGACTTATGGGTAGGCCGGGGCCTTATCCCGACCATGTTTGATGTCAGATACTCTTAGAGGCTTTGTAGATACAGGTTCAGTATGTACATTATATTAGTGGTCTTTCCGGCCCTTTATTTATGTTTTCCTTTTGGTTTCTCCGGTATTGATACTCATAGTGGCCTCCTCGATCCGAACATGTATTGATGTTTTGAGTATGATGGCTAGTTGATATGACGCTTGCCCGCCTACGATATATTATGAGTTGCGGCCATGTTGGCCATGATAGTTTATAGTACGATAGAGTTCGGCCATGTCGGCCTATGTGCGTTTTGGGCTACGTCCAACATTCAAGAGTTGCAGAGTTGTTCACTCGGACCAATAAGGCATCGGGTGTCGGTTACGCCTCACCTAAGTTGGGGTGTGACAATTAGATAAACTATCATATGTCCTTCTAAATTCATCTTTTACATCATATGTTTTTTCACAGTTTTCTAACATCAACCAGATTGTAATTTACCAGAATAGAAGCAAATAAAATTCAGAAAACAGATAGCATTTTGAAGAGGACGAGTGTCTCACGTAAATATTCTGAAATAATGTTATTTGACACTAATAACCCTCTTTCTTTTGTAGCTTCATTAAACGTTTTCATATTCTTCTATTAATAGGAAATAAAAGTGATTCAACAATAACCTGACATTATATTGTTCACCTTTTCAAGGGTTGGTTGCATAATTGAAAGGATAATTTTGTTTTAATATAAATATTAAATGCCTTAAAGATATCAGCTTGATCAATTACAGATATTCTTTTCTTATATCACTGACCGAGAATTCCAAATATAATTAATACTTTAGAATTCTTTGTATAGGAACATCATGCTTCGTCATCTATTGAGCATATCCATAAAACTCAATAAGCATGGTTAGTGACATTGTCTAACGCTATAAAAATTTGCAAATTTTGCATTTCCATTAGTACATTAAGCATAAACATTTCATCAAATTTAATATTTGGTTATTTCATAAAAATTATTACTAATAAAGATAAGGAAAATTCCTTTGGGCCACACCACTTTAGGCCACAATGACCCAAATGGGGTTATTAAAGTAAAATTACACCAAAATTAAAATTTCTGGACAAACTTTATACCGAAAATGCCCTTACCGCTAGGTTTGAATTTCTCTCCATGATTCTCTCTCACCCATTTAATGCATGTCTTCCCAATCCATGGAAAATATGAAGCATGCAAATCCTCTTTCCTATAAACCTTTTTTTTAAAATCTTTTTACATATTTTTTCATCTTTTTTTTTGTAGTATACACGTATATATTTCGAATTTATTCATCTATATACATATATTTTTAGAGAAAATACTTCTGTTTAGAAAAGAGAGTTATAATACTTCTTAATTCTTAGTGTTATAATACTTCTTTTTAGAAAAGAAAGTTATAATACTTCTTAATTCTTAGTGTAAAGAAAATATATTTTTATATTTTATATAATAATAAAAAGATAGTTATTAAAAATTAAGATGAATAATAAGATATTGCTAGCTTCGATATTTCATTTCTAAATGTTAGCGCCGCTATATTAGCGATGAATTTCAGTTTTTTTTTTTTTTGTAAAAAAATCCATATTTAAATTAATATATTTTCTTTTTATTTAGTGATGAAATCATAAATCTAACATTATTTCATAGATAATTAGTTAGGAAATGTCATCAACCACTAAAATTAGTTTTTCTTGCACTAAAACTGTCATAAATATTTTTAATATATGAGTACTTATTTAAAATAAATGTTTAGATATATGAAATTATTTTAAGTACTTATTCAAAATAATTGAGGACCACATATACATAAATAAATGGATAAATAAATATATAAAGTCTTCATCATATGAGTACTTAAATTAAGAGTTTAGATATAAAAAAGGTACTCCAAATACTTATTTAATAAAATAAGAGTTTAGATATAAGAAATTACTCTAAATACTTATTAAAAAATAATAAAGGACCAAACTTACACACACACACACACACACACACACACACATATATATATATATATATAGGAGCTTGATAAGTCAAGGAGTCAGTTGATAAGCTTTGAGGCCTTAAGTATATTGATCTATTGCTTAAGATTAATTTTTATACTTTACAATTTGTTATTTGAGAATTAGTAAATTCTTTGATTAAATACAATTCCTAAATAGTTTATATTTTAGAAAAATCTAACTTTTATATTTAAAATTTATTGTTCCTAAAATATCTCTATTTTCTTTTTGGACTAGCTCTTGTAATGACTTTGGTAATCAAAGAATAATATTTATTTAACTATTTATTGTAGTTAAATAATACTATTGATATGGTAAATGCATGACAAAAAGTTATAACTAGCTAGCAGAATTTATTGTCTCTTCGAATTTTGTGGCTATATTATCTTATCATAACAAATAATTATAGTTATTAAACAAACTATTGCCATGATTATTTATGACATGAATAAAAAAACAATTGTTACATTCAATGTTTCTTGCAAATTATGTTAATTACATCGTTGCGATTCATAGTTATATTTACCACTTTTATAATAACCAATATATAATTTCATTCATTAAGGTCATACGTATCGGCCACTAGTTATTCATAGCAACTATATAACTCCATTGACTAAGGTTGCAATCATATAACCTATGTTAATTACATCGTTGCGATTCATAGTTATATTGGTCGTTTATATAATAG
>AWOL01S0055595.1:83167-93194 GCA_000715115.1 Nicotiana otophora | reverse complement strand
GCTAGAAATACATCAGGAAAATCCCTTACTACAGGAACTGACTCCACGGTAGGAGTATCAACATTAACATCTCTCACATAGGCCAGATACATATCGCACCCCTTCTCAACCATTTATTGAGCTTTAATAAATAAAACAACCCTGCTAGGAACATGATCCAAGGTACCTCTATACTCTAGCAGCGGTAAACCTCGCACATCCAACGTCACTGTCTTGGCGTAACAATCAAGGATAGCGTGATAGGGCGACAACCACTCCATGCCTAAAATAATATCGAAATCTACCATACTGAGCAATAATAAATCAGCTCTGGTCTCAAAACCACTGATAATAATTAAACATGACTGATATACGCGGTCAACAATAATATATTCACCCACGAGTGTAGATACATAAACAGAAGAACTCAAAGAATTACGGGATACTCCCAAATACGGGGTAAAATAAGATAACACATAAGAATAAGTGGAGCCTGGATCAAATAAGACTGATGCATCCCTATGATCAGCTCGAATCTAATCATAATTAATTTGATTTAATCAATACAAATTATAGGAATAAATTCCATAAGAAAATATAATTTTTTTCTAACAAAATCCGAAATTTAACCCAAAAATCGTCTGTGGGGCCCATATATCAGAATCCGACGAAACTCACAAAATTCGATAATCCATTCAATTACAAGTCCAACCATATTAGTTTCACTCAAATCCGACTTCGAATCGACATCGAAATCTCAAAAAATCATTTTATGAGATTTCTACAATTTTCACCAAATTTCTATCTCAAAACACTAATTAAATGATGAAAACAATGATATATTCATGTATATTGACCAAATCCGAGTTATGATCACTTACCCCGATATTTTTCCTTAAAAATCTCTCAAAAGTTGCATCTCTCCAAGCTCCAATTTATCAAAAATAAAAATGGGACGAAGTCCCCTTTTTATTCGTCCCCTTTTTATAACTTAAAGTTTCTGTCGAGGCGCTGCCCTCGATCATGGTTTCGATCCTTCCCTCAATAATGGCTTCGATCCTTCCCTCGATCCTGGCCTCGATTTCTGCCCCTGATTTCCAGCAAAAAAAATTCAGGAGGTGTTTAAGTCTAAATTTTGATCTGTTAACCATCGAAAACTCACCTGAGGCCCTCGGGACCTCAACTAAATACACAAACAAGTCCTAAAACATTATAAGAACTTAGTCGAAATCTCAAATCACATAAAACAATGCTAAGACCACGAATCATATCCCAATTCAGGCTTAATGAAATTTAAAAATTTCCAATTTCCACATTCAATATCGAAACTAATCAAATCAATTCCGATTGACCTCAAATTTTGCACACAAGTCATAAATGATATAACAGAGCTATAAACATTTTCAGAACTAGATTCCGACCCCGATATCAAAAAGTCAACTCGACGGTCAAATTTTTCAAAAATTCAACTTTCGCCATTTCAAGTCAAATTCCACTACAGACTTCCAAAAAAATTTTCGGACACGCTCCTAAATCCAAAATTACCATACAGAGCTATTGGAATTATCAAAACTCTATTCCGGAGTCATTTATATATAAGTCAATATTCGGTCACTATTTCAACTTAAACTTTAAACCTTAGAACTAAGTGTTCCAATTCATTCCAAAACCTCACCGGACCCGAACTAATCACCCCGATAAGTCACATAACAATTGTAAAACATAAATTAAGCAGTAAGTAGGGGAGCGAGGTTGTAATACTCAAAACGACTAGCCGGGGCATTACATCATCATCATTATCATCATCATCAACATCGTCAACATGATCTTCTCTATCATTCAAGTTGCCGTGTGAATCAATGTTGACCCACTCATCTTCATTCATCATATATTCGTACGAATTCAACTCTAAAGATATGTGTAATACACTCCTTAGTTGCTCCGACCTAATTTCTAGGTTGTTATTCAAGTTGAATGGCTCCGAACTAGATTCTTGGTTAGCATTCATATTTAGGTGAAAGGAAGGGTGGTGAATTATGTGTTTAATGAAAGCTCTCTTATCATATGTATATGGTATAACAAGGTTACTCGAATTTATATACCGTATAAATTTTATTTAACAGTATACATATACATACATACGAAGGCTTTTGATCTTCCCATCCATATAAAACAGTATATGTATGCATACAGAGGATTTTGATCTTCCCATCTATATAAATTTTATTTACAAAAAAAATACATAACAATATATGTAAACATACGAAGGCTTTTGATCTTATTTTGGAGGAAAATAATGGCTGTTAAGCCAAATATGAAATCAAGGATTTTAAGGGCTTTACACAGGTGTAGCCATCGTTTGGCCATTATTAGTGTGGCCAAATAGTAGCTCCCTTTTAGAAATTGGAAAAGGCCGAGATGTCAAATTAAAAGTATTATTGTTTCTTCCCACCAAAAAAAGGGACGGGTTCTAGATTTTAATTTGAATGGACATATCAATTTTCAAATATTTTAGATAAAATTTATATATATTTAAAAACTGNATATAATATTTTTCAATAATCAGTATTTTCTTTAACATAAAAAGGCTAAACTAAAAATAAAAGGGAAAAAACATAAGTTCCATCTTCATATGTACATAAAATGAAAATCATTCACACTATCAATAAATTTTAACATTTGACAGTTGCTCAATTATATTTTATTAAATAATTACCTAATAATAACTAATTCGATTATGTAACTATTTTTGCATGATTAATGCATAAAACCACAATTTTGTTCAAAAGCGTGGACCCCAACACCCAAAGTGCCAAATAAGAAATAAACTATTTTCATTCAACAAAGGAGGTTAGCATTCCAGCTCAGTTATAAATATGTAGAAACAACAAAAACAATACCATAAATTTCAGAAATCCCCACATAAATTTCCCTTTTGTGTGTGATCCAATCCAATCCTAAATACTTTCTTGCAATCATTTTCTTTGGCATGGCGGAGGAATCCCAAAAATGGGTGCTTATGGTAACGGCGCAGACACCCACTAACATAGCGGTGATAAAGTATTGGGGGAAAAGGGATGAGAATCTAATTCTTGCTATTAATGATAGTATTAGTGTAACCCTTGATCCTGCTCACCTTTGTACCACTACCACTGTTGCTGTTAGCCCTGCTTTTAATCAAGATCGCATGTGGCTTAATGGCAAGGTAAAACATAACTTCTCTCTTTTTTAATTTTAATTTGTGAATTTTAGTCATTACTTATTCTAGTGAGCTAATGTGAATTGGTTTTTGTGATTTGGAAAGGATTTAAGTTATATATAGTGATAGCGTAATGAATTGCGTGAAGGGAGCTTGGCGTAACTGGTAAAATTGTTGTTGTCACGTGACAGGGAGTTCACGGGTTCAAGCCGTGGAAACAACATCTTGCAGCAATGCAAGGTAAGGCTGCTTACAATAGACCTTGTGGTCCGGCTCTTCCCCGGACCCCGCGCATAGCGGGAGCTTAGTGCACCGGGCTGCCCTTTTTTTTTGTAATGACCCATCAGTGTAATTTAACATGTTATAGCAGCTTAGTTACCATATATTCGTGTTGAAGGTTAGCTTACTTGGCGAGCTCTCCGCCTTTTATATTTGAGGTGGATCATAGTAGCGTAGCATCCCCAGATGTAATAAAAAAGAAAAAAGTTGCCATTTGTTCTAGGCTACTAGTCGACGTTATTAAATAGAGTTATATGAAATTGTCTTTTAAGTGACTTAGTTGCGTAAATATTTTTTATATTGTCAGTACATAGAATTTAAACTCTATTGGAAAATCTTACTCCCTCCATTTTATTTTTTGTAGTATTTTTTGACTGGACATGGAATTTAAGGAAGAACGAATTTTTCGCACATACCAAAAGTACTCTTAGAACTCGTGGTTTTAAACATGACACGACATTTCCATAGTTGTAAAGTTATTCCTTTAAAGGTAAATTGAAAAGTTTAATGGTAAAAAGTTCCCATATATAGAAAGGTGAGGTTTTTTTAACTCACTAAAAAGGAAAGATTGTCATGTAATATGGAAAAGAATAGTAGTACTTAAGAGTGTAAATATTGGTCAGGATTCGCTTTTAGCTGCTACATGCTAGATTCTAGGCTGTTATGCTGTCATAGTGTTTTGAGTGTCTATTTGTGTGACTACATGTAGTAGAATCAAGGAGGTTTTAATAAGGAGTAGGGAACTGGGCTCCATTTCATACTGAGTCTTCATTGTTGCTTGAATTTATTTGCTAATTTACCTATTTTCCCCTTTGGGGTTGAGAGTAGTGAATGTATGATTATTCTTTTACCTATGCACAGATTTAGTGATCCAATATGCCTTATTAGTTCCACCGTTGGTCGAATCTTTGATCATCTTCTTCGCTTTTTTGCTACAACATAGTAAATATAGCAGTAAGGAAAATTAAGATCCTCGAAAGTGCAATCATACTATCTTAGTTTTAGAAAACTGAGCTCGTAGGGATTCCTCCTTCATCCATTTTATTTCTAGGAATCCTTTGATCCTTTCTAATTTTGCTTTTGTCGGTCGCTTTAGGAAATATCCCTCTCTGGTGGCAGATACCAAAACTGTCTTAGGGAAATTCGTGCTCGTGCTAATGATGTTGAGGATGAGAAGAGGGGTATCAAGATCACGAAAAACGATTGGGAGAACCTGCATGTACATATTGCTTCTTATAATAATTTTCCTACTGCTGCGGGTTTGGCCTCCTCAGCTGCTGGCTTTGCCTGCCTAGGTACTGCTAACCATTTCTTTGTTACTTAAATTCTAAATTCTTTTTGTCGCTTCACTATTTCGTTTGTTTGATATTCTATTGGCTGTTGAGTTTAAAGACCAAGGATCATGATGAATATTGAAAAGGAATGATTACTTTCCTGTTTTAGAATTTAGTCCTCTATGAAAACAGTGGCTGCAGGAGATGAAGATATCGACCTTATCTGACAAATATTTGTATAAATGTTCTTGTATATATGCGTCATAACTTGTGTGGGATGGAAGCTTTTGGAGTTGTTTGATTTTACCTTATTTGTTATAATATGAGCTGTATTGGAGTTCACAATATCTGAAATGGATTTTTTAAGGCTTGCCTGTATCTCAATCTGTGATTTGACTTCAAAGCAAACAAAAAGTAATTCATTCTTTCTAGTTCAGAAAGTTAAGTACTTTTTCTAGCTCTTTTGTTCAAGTTCTGCATTTCTCTTTTCTGGGTGTTCCTCTCTTGGACTGACCTTTGGACCTATCTGTAGTGTTCCATGTTTCTTGAGAAGAAAATAGTTTTTAAGTGACAGAATTATTTAGTTAATTGAAAATTGCAAGCTTTTATTTGATCATATGCTGTCCATTATGTAATGCCTTATGGTTTTCTAATTTTCTCACCACACATATAGTACAATTTAGTCGAGTAATGTTGGCTCCCGTGATGCTAATTCAAATCGATTGGAGCTTCCTTTTACCATTTCCTTTTTCTTGCAACTGGTTTTTCTGGTAACTTATTATTTTAGCTGTGATATTTTGTAAGTGGTCATCAAAAGAATGGACTTGTTAGTGGAACTATAGAGATACTTGCTAATTTCTACTATTAGGATACCTTTCCCTTACTTATAAATTCTTTAGCGCATCCTATCTGTGCATTTGAGCTTGTTTGGGTTCCAACCCCCTTTTTAGTTCATGTATTGGATGAGTTAGTGGTACTAGATTCCACCTATGCTATATAAGTGTGTAAGAGTTGGTAAATATTTTGTCTATATTCCATTTATCTTTTGTTTGCATATTTTCATTTTAAATTCATTCCTTATTTAAATATGTAACGAAATTACGACGACAATGAGTAAACAATTGATCTAAGTGAGCCCATATTTTGATTTTTGTGTTGATAAGTATATAATATACTACATTACTTGTGGAATTAGTTTTTTCTTCAAGTGCTATTGTTTTTTTTAAACCTAATTCTCTCCTTTTTTCTGAATCTTTGCTTTCTTCAATCTTATTCTTCTAAGGCTTCTGAGATGGATACAACTAATTTCTACTTTCTCTATGTAGTTTATTCCCTTGCAAAGTTAATGAATGTGCAAGAGGACAACGGGAAGCTTTCTGCCATAGCCAGGTAGATTGTGTCAGTTGTAATTAGCTTGTTGGGTTGTATTTTGTTAATCCTATTTAGTCCAATTAACTAGATAGGACTATAGTGAATTCTACTCATATTTTTTTACTTTCTCTATTCCATTGATCTTGTTTATTAGGTTACCCTATGATAACTGAGATGTTATAGCTCATAGCTCACATAAATAGGTCAAAATGACAAATTTGTTTATTCACTTCAGGCAAGGTTCAGGAAGTGCTTGTCGAAGCTTATATGGAGGATTTGTTAAGTGGGTTATGGGAAAAGTACGTCTGGTTTATAAGTCCCTGTCTTGTGCTTCTCTCAACAAATATCTTATCTTCTCACTATTGTTGATATGTGCAGGAGGAAAATGGAAGCGATAGCGTTGCTATTCAACTTGTAGATGAGAAACACTGGGATGAGCTTGTCATCATCATTGCCGTGGTATGTACTTCTCCATCCACATTATCATTGTTTGTCAAAAAGTTAAGCAATTTATATCGCTGCTAGACTTTCGGGGAAAGAAAACATCTCTCTCATCATCCTGCGTATTCACAATATAAAAAGGGAAATTCATAGTAACACTTCCTGTTTCTTGTTCCTTTTGGTGTCATCTTTCTTTTTCTCTGAAATCTTGTCTAAGCATTACTTTTGTGTATCTGAGAATTTTTCAGAGATAATAATATGGAGAAGTGATGATTTTGTCATGAAAACTAACACTTAAACTATAAGGTCACCAATTTGTATACTCGGACCAATTACTTTTACCTGCTCCTTAATTTATTTTCTTCTCATTTCTAGTAGTTATCTTACAGTTTCCCCTCTGTCCAGTTTCAACTTTTACTTTTTATTTCATTTCTTCACAATTTTATGCCATCCCCCTCTTAACTCATCTGCACATTCTTCACTATGGATTTTTGAAGTTCACTGAAATCGATCATATAAATTTGACCATTGGGACAGTTTTGTGTTTATTTTTCCTCCAAAGCATGTCAAAAAAATTGATTCTTTTTGAATGTTTTGGCTGTATTTTCAGGTGAGCTCACGGCAGAAGGAAACAAGTAGCACCTCGGGAATGCTTGAGACTGTTGAAACCAGTGCGCTGATAGAACACAGGGCAAAGGTATTTCTCTTGTTTGCATTTGGGTTCTGCATCTTCAAATAGTGTCCTGAAAATCTTTCAGGCATTTTCACGTAGTTCTTTAAGTTAACCTCCCAATTGGTGAGAGTTTTAATAGAAGTATGACTTTTCATTCTTGTATTGGGATTTTTCAGGAAGTAGTGCCAAAGCGAATAATTCAGATGGAAGAAGCCATACAAAAACGTGATTTTGCAACTTTCACTCACTTGACTTGTGCAGACAGCAATCAGTTTCATGCAGTCTGCCTGGATACTAGCCCTCCTATATTTTACATGAATGACACATCTCATAGGTAAGTTCTAAACTTCAAGCTACTAAAATGAGGTGTTTGCGGAACTTCTTTTCTTTAAAAAAAAAATGTTGAACCTGATATTTTTGTAATAATGTCTAGAATAGGAGAAAGTAAGTCTTAATGGTGTGTTCAATTTTCAGGATAATCAGCTGTGTTGAGAAATGGAACCGTTCAGAAGGAACTCCACAGGTTTTTCTACTTTACCATAATCTTTTTCGAATGCATAGTTGCATGATTGTGTTCATCCATGAAAAATTCTCTATTAACCGTGTAAAAGAACACAAGTGCAAGAGTTGTTACCTTCTATTTATTTTGCCCGAGAAATTTGTCATAGAATTAAATACTTGAGCTAGAATTTTGGATATTAGATACTTGTTGGGCTAAAACGCCCAATGATACTCTTAACATGGTATGATATTGTCCGCTTTGGGCCAAGCCCGCACAGTTTTTCCTAAAAGGCCTCTCATCATTAAGAGATCCATACACCTTATATGTGGACGCCCAATCTTTTCAGCTACCAATGTGAGGCTTTGTTCACACACCCAACAATCTCCCCTCGAACTAAGTTCCACATGGCCCACTACCACGATTCACGGGTCTCCCTCTCGAACTAAGTTCCACGTGGCCCATTACCACGATCCACAAGTCAATTTCCGAGATTCACTATGTGCCACCCACATCCCCGGAGTATTTATGGCAACCGAAGCCCGCAACTAGCTTCTTTTTGTGTGCATGTCTCTAAGCTCGTAAGGGTAAAGAAACCAAGTCGCACGCCATCATCCTGCCATCACCATACTCGTCTCGCTAAACCTAGGCTCTGAAACCATTTGTTGGGCTAAAACGGCCCAATGACACTCTTAACATGGTGTGATATTCTCTGCTTTGGGCCAAGCCCACACGGTTTTCCTCAAAATGCCTCACACTATTAAGAGATCCGTACACCTTATATGTAGACTCCCAATGTTTTCAGCTACCAATATGAGACTTTGTTCCCACACCCAATAATACTTGAGACAGAATAGTGATTATCCTTCTGAACTGGAATTTTTGTTTCATTTTCTGAAGTGTATTGCATCCTCTCCTCAATTCAATCTACATTGACGACTTTGCAAACTGTGTTATGTTCCAACTGATTTCTCCCTGGTCTTGAGCTAGTTTGAGATTACTGCTTTTCAGTTACTTCATAATATCAATTACCACTGAGATCTTGACACTATATCAAGCAATACAAGAACATCTCTCCGCTCCAAGCCTTTTTCCGCTCTGAGTGACAATTGAGTGTTTGGCTAAGTTGTATTTTTGGAGTCTAATTTTTCAGTTTACATATTACATCTGGAAGACCTATTGCCTTCCTAGTTTGACTTTTAAAGTAGGTTTACATACAATGATATGGTCTTGTTGTTCGTTACTAAGTATAAAAATGTTGCCAGGTTGCATATACTTTTGATGCGGGGCCAAATGCAGTTCTAATTGCACGTAACAGAACGTCTGCTGCACTTCTACTCCAGAGGCTGCTCTTCCACTTCCCTCCAAATTCAGAAACGGATTTAAACAGGTACAGCCGCTATCAAAATTTTGATAGTTTTTGCGTAATCATAGAATGAATATGATTTGGACCCTATGGTACCGATGATATTCACTGCTTCTCCCTTCTTCTTCTTTCTTGTCTCTCCAGCTATGTCATAGGTGATAAATCAATACTGAAGGATGCTGGAATTCAGGAGATAAAGGATGTGGAAGCATTGCCTCCACCTCCAGAAATTAAGGACAAGGTTCCAGTTCAGAAATGTAAGGGCGAAATTAGCTACTTCATATGCACAAGACCTGGTAGAGGTCCAGTTTTGATAAGCGGCGAAAGCCAAGCTCTTCTCAACCCTGATACCGGGTTGCCCAAATGAAGTGCCGTACTTTTCCTTAGAAGATTCTGTTGAATGATCAGGCCTAAACAGAGTCCCGAGTTCTACGTATTACAGCCTCTTGCCCTAAAGAGAAAAACTGGAGGCTGCTATTTTTAAAATGGTTTCAGTATAGATGAACTTTGAATTCAAAAGCTGTTGTTTGTAGTTCAGTTTACTTATTCTTCAGTGGAAATTGTTGTGTACTCGTTTCTTTGTTGAATGCAATAAGAGTCCTCAATTTTGCTTCTTTCAGGCATTTCCTGGAATCAAATAAAAAATATTTTTGTTCATACCAAACACAACCTTATTGGATTTATTTGAAGACAAGTTACAAAACGATGAAGAAAAAAACCACTACTCAAGTGGTCAAATAATGTAATTACTTTTCTCCTTTCAGAAAAGTTTTCCACCATATTATTATGTCACAATGAGGTGACTCATAATCTCTTTGTTGTACAACATATGCCTACATAATACATTTACATTAGATTCTTGAGACAAATGTAATATAAGCTTATGGATTTATTGTGAGTTGTAAAACTGCAATATTAAGATAGCTTAAAGGGGAAAAACTAATAT
>AWOL01S0055595.1:69300-81679 GCA_000715115.1 Nicotiana otophora | reverse complement strand
TATATATATATATATTGTCATTTGATTCATCGACAAAATTATGAGAGATTGTAATGTTGAAATTAATATGGATTATTAAGTATATATACTTTTTTGACAAATATTGGTACATTGCGTCGAAAAAGAAATATTCGAATGATGTAAAAATAAAAAGAAGAATTAACCTAAATAACGTCCATCCAACCATTTACTTCTTGAGAGTCGTTTTAATCTTGAAGGTTATATTTAACTAAGTTTTTCCATTTCAGACTTAAATTCGAGATCTTTAATTTAAAAACGAAGAATCTTATTATGACACCAATCTTTATGTATTCTTCAGTGTCTTGTTGAATAACCTTAATAAATATTGCTAACTTTAGTAGGTAAAATTTCGAGTACTACTTTAATTTGCACGTGTGTCTCAATAATCTTGGAAATATTTTTTTAAATATTGGACGGACCATATGCCTCCTTCATGTAAAACACAGCAGAAAGAAACAACTTTCACCACTACTAACCAAAATGGTATATTAGTGTTCAATTCAAAAATTGATATTTTGGATTCCAGTGGTTCTGTGAAAGTTGCTGAACAAAATAATTGTAGGGACAAGTTTGAAGGAAATTCAAGCCACCAGTAATTAATGATATTATTATGCAATTTAATATTGCTCGTGCTCTTTACCATCCCAAATGTACTACACATGCAAACTTATTCACATCTAGCCAAGGGATTATATTTAGCAAAAACAAAAATGATGAAGAAAAATGGCAAAATATCATACCAAGTTCTTTTTTTTTTGGTTACAACCTATTCGAACTGATATTATTTTTTCGTCATTTCATAATATATTGTTTCATACCCTATTATATTATACTGTGTTGTGTTTTATATTTCGATAGAGTTCATTTTTCTTGTTTGGTTTGATTGTTTTGTACAACCAATACGTTATTAAAATTCCGTAAGTTTCTTAGGTAGCCATGGAATAATCCACAGTTTCTTGTTCTAGCTCTGAAGCTGAATATTGAGCTTTTTTTTCTACTTCCATAGCTGAGACTTTATAGTTTTAGCCATTATTCCAGGAACTTGGCCTATGACTTTCTTATCTTAATATCATTCATTGTGATAAAATTAGCAGAATCTATATGACTATTGATCATGTGATTCATATTCAGTGCGCTTTGTCAGGGAAAAACAATAGGTGGTAACCTTATTGCCAAATGGTATACATTTCCAAACAATCAGACAGCTGACATCTTCACCAAATATTTATTGATTTCTCAGTTTCAACTATTACATGCTTTATAAGTTCACAAGGAAAATAATGAGAACTAAAAACTTGTATGCTTTATTTTCCATGTTCTACATTATGAAGATCCACTCATGGCTGTTCTTATTTGGCAAGTGTTAGCTCAAGACTAAATTCTTTGCCGATAAGAACTGATAGACCTGACATCTCCAAAACACCAGATGTACTTGTGTCAAAGTTTGTTCTAATTCTTGAGTATACATGCCTTTTGCCTACCATTTTAGTGGTCAACTTATTTGCACTTATTCTAGTCACCCTTTTCTTCAGTCCAAGAAAAGTCACTTTGTGTATTGTCCAATTCTTACTCATAGCAAACTCTTCATTCACAACCTCTGATTTGAGATATAACTTGCTGTTTACAACACCACTGTGAAATCTCACTAAGCTCCACTTTCCACCCTTTCCTTCCATTTCAACTTCTTCTCCATCGTCCAAGTAAACTTCGCCTGAACTATTTCCCTTGTCGCTGATGGCAACAAGAAGTTCGAATGGAGTATCCCGAGCTTCCCTTGTTGTCATTGCTTCTCCTTGCATTGCCAGAATATTTCCTTCTCGAAGGTGTACGTTGATATGATCAGAAGGTGCAGCAAGGTTGATGTAGTTACCGGACTTCATATTCACGTAGTTTGAATAGTTAAAGAGGTTGAACCAGGTTCCAGACGGAAAATATGCATTAACTGAAACCGCTCCAGATATTAGCACTGGCGATATCATTAACCCCTTACCAATGAGAAACTGAGAGTCAATATCATAAGTGTTTGCATCCTCAGGAAATGAAAAGAAAAGTGGCCGTGCTATAGGAACGCCTCTAGAATGCGCCTCAAACATTAGCGTGTAGAAGTATGGTAAGAGTCGATAGCGAAGTCCAAGAACCTTTCTAGCTGTTGCAGCTACTGAATCCCAGATATATAACTCTTGATGGATAGAAAACTTTTCAGAGTGATCCCTTGCAAAGGGATAAAATGCACCTAGCTACATTTGACGAGACGTTGATATTAACATATGAACATCAGCTTCTATAAGAGTATTTTAAGGAAATAGCATTACAAGTAAAGTGATACTTATGAAAACTAACAGACTGCATAGTACTCTGCACTAATATGCCAACACTGTTAATGGAAATAGTAGACTCCCTGGATTAGAGGCGGATGCAGTGTTGCATTGTCGGGTTTATCTGGACCCAGTACTTATGTATAAAAATTCACTAAAATTGCAAAAAATAGTAGGTATGAACCTACAGTGATTCAATAACAAGAACCTTAAAGGTTGAAGCCATAGAGCTTAAATCCTGAATCCACCTCTGCCTTGGATTATACATTGGAGCAGGAGGCGCAAAGTAGAAGAATAAGATATCGTATGCAGTGATGGGTAATGAATTGTGCATGACTTTTGAACTGTCAAACAGTAATAATAAACTCCTGATATATGCAAAAAACTTCTTTAAAGAAAACAGAACATGTACCTGAATCCAACGGCGGCAAAGCTCCTCAGTTGTATTTTTACCAAAGCCACATATATCAGCTCCAACCATGGGAATTCCAAACAATCCAGAATTTAAAATGCTAGGAATACTATAAGCCAAGTCATCCCAAGTTGCAGCATTATCTCCAGTCCAATGTGCCGTGTACTTTCCAGCACCCACAAATGTAGATCTGCTAAGTATAAATGGCCTTTTACCAGTAATGTCGACTAAAGCAGCATTGGTCGTTTTAGCTTCGAGGAATCCATAGAGGTTATGAACATTGTACTCTAAGGTGTTCCCATAATGTACTGATGTTGCTGGGACAGTCTTCTCGTTGATTGGACGTAAGCTTCCCGAGTTATTGATCTTATAAGGAGGATTGTCAAGAGTAGAAGATGGGCTTGGAGGAGAAGAAATGAAGTTAGATAACTCGTTCATATCAAGCCAGAGCCCGTCAACAGGGAGACTTTCATGGAAAATTTTGATTTCAGAACTCCAGAAGACTCTGGCTTTGGGATTTATGAAATCAGGAAAGTAGACTTTTCCAGGCCAAACTTCGCCAAGATAAGGGATACCATCGCGTTTGATGAAAACATCCGCTTCCATACCTCTCTTATAAGTCTCATACGAGCTATTTATGCTGATCCCTGTGACCAAAGCGTTGGGATCAATAGAGAAACAAGAGTGCTTTGATTAAGTCATTTGTCCCAACGCCTTTGGAATTTTCTCAACTTCTACCCCAATTTAAGTATAAATATCAACAGAACCAAGAAAATTCAATATGTCAAAACTCACCTGGATCCAATATGAGAACAAATTTCTGGCCATCTTGATGAAGTTTATCAACAAATTTCTTCATCCGGTCAAGTGGGAAATTAATCGGATCAACTGTGAAATCCTTATAGCCGTCCATATAATCAATATCTGTCCACATGACCTCAAGAGGGATCTGAGACTTTGCATAGCGCGCTACCACATTCTCAACTTCAGTAATACTTTTATAGCCATATCGGCATTGGTGAAAGCCTGTGAATAAATATTGCAATAGATGCATGAAGAAACAATGTCAAGAACTCATGTCAAGCTACAAACAAAAGAAGAAAGAAATAAAACAACACAAAATGGTGGCAGGAATATAGCTTTCAACAGTAGAAAAGAAGCATCTAGTTTTTTCCTGAGTAGAAATGAAGCCTAGCTTAACAATTTTATAATTAGTCATAGACCGAAACCACCACCATAGAATCAAGAACTAATCGCAGCAACCAATGGAAACCAACATAACAAGAATAAACTCAACAAGACAAGGTAATTCACATGTATAAATTACTCACCAAAAGACCAGTATGGCATGGGTGCAGGGCGGCCAATGAGCTCCGTGTACTGCTCCATGACCTTCTCCGGCACAAGACCAGCAAAGAAATACAGGTCAATGACCCCTCCAATCACTTTGTAGGTAATTCGATCGCCAGCATATACGATATCCATCCCATTGCTATTGAATAACAAGACTCCGTGAGTACTCCCTGCGCCAGGATTAGACCTGACGTCCATGTAAAAAGGATGGGAGCCATACAAGTTGAGATCAACATTGGCACTAGCAATATCAGCATCCCAAAGAGTTAATGTCTGATTATGTTTGAGCTTAAATGTTCTCTTGGTATGCTCACCGAGGCCATATATAGATGACCTATTGACGGGCAATGAAGAGGACAGTTGAAGGTACTGGTCCTTGAAGATAAGGAACGTGTCCGGAGAGTTACTTTTAGGCGAGGTGTCAAAAAGAATGTCACCTGAGGAGCGACGTTTGATAGTAAAGCCAAAAGGGGTGGTGTTGTAGAGAGTGAAAATAAGGTCTGAAATGGTATCTGTATGGAAGTAATGTGTGTCCTCTGATAATGGAAGTGAGGAATAAGAATGTTTCTCCAAAAGGGAGCTGCGGGGGAAAGAATGAGTTTCGCGGGGGATAAATTCTTGTGGAACTTCCCATCTTTCATGATCTGCATCTGTAATCCTGACTCTTAAACGATCTTTTGTCTCAAAGCTGAAGAATCGATCAACATGTAAAACAAGACAGAGTCCATTAATCATCTTTTATATTACAGAAAAGGCTAACCTCACAACATTACTGAAACTGAATGCCCAATGCAGTTCAGTCTGATTCTGCACATTTCTATATTCAATCATAGATATTGTACTAGTTAGGTGAGAATCCAAATTGTCAAACCACAACTAGTATCTAAATCAAAATCACAAAGATTTTTTGATACTAAAAAGACTCATGGTGTAAAAAATCCTAACACAAAAAAACCAACAACAAGGAGCAGTTATTTAGAACTGAGAAATGGCAATTTACTCTCTCTAATAGCTTAATTTTTAGATGAGGTGCTCACACGCTTCAACATGATATCTTGGATTCAAATCTCACCGCTACCCAAAACGCAAAATGTATTTCCACGTAGTGGATCCTTGAAAAAAGAATCAAGCCAACATGTAAGGGACGTACAACAACAACAACAATCCGAGCGTAATCCCACAAGTGGGGTCTGGAGAGGGTAGTGTATACGCAAATCTTACGCTTACCTTGTGAAGATAAAGATGTTGTTTTAGATAGACTCTCGGCTCAAGGCACGTAAAGGGCGTATTGAAGCATAATATAAATAACAAGTACACACAATTCAACATGTTAAACCATTGACTTTACTTTGAACCCCAAAAGAGTCCACCTAATCAAGAACCAACTCAACCGAGTCCACCACTCAAAACATCAACTTCCAAATTTCAATCCCAAAGAACTTAAGACTTAAAGTGATGAAATTTCATTAATAAAGATGTAATTATAAACAGAGAGTTTCAAAATTACCAGGCAGTAAGTGTGAGATTTTGAATGTCAGGTCCAAAAACAGAAGAACTTTTGATGAGTTGAAAATGAGCAGTCAATGTCTTTCCAGAGGAGTCAACGCCTACTGATCGGACAGTATATCCATATCCAACTGGTTCAGCTTTTGTTAATACCAACAAAATGAAGAACAACAACAGACAATTATACAGAACAAATTGTGTCTGAGGTTGTTTTGTTTTATTCATTGTGTGTAGTAGAAAAGATAAGTGATGAGAATTGAGAAGAATAAAATATCCACTTTTGCTGTGATATTATATATGGGAAATGAAAAAAAATGATTGGGCCTTAGAATTTGGAAGATATGCCTAGTCATTGACTGACCTCCAATCATCATAATCTCTACTTGATTACGTAATATATACTCTTATAATTTATTTCAGGGACTCAAAAGAATTATGTTTTTAACGTTTGTATTTATAACCACATTAAATGTTATGACCATTGTTTTAATAGACGGAGGCACAAGGAGAGGTGTATAAACTATAATGTCTTAACCATCAAACAATTAAAAACTACAATTCTGTAAAAATATTATCAAACTATACATTTTACCCCCCTAAAAGTAAATAACCAATAAATTGTATCAATATTATAATTTAAAATATTAGTCCTTCATGAATAACTATAAATTTGCTTTCAAATAGCAAAATAATAAAAGACCGATAAGCTTGAGAGACATAGAACTAAGATATGAAAATCAATAGCAAGCGAAAATCCAAACTTCATAAAAGACATAGCCTTAGGGTGTTTTGCATGTCCCCACCGAAGGGAGAGCCCCGGGCTAGTGAAAAAAAAATAAAAAAAAATTAAAACACGGCTATGACATATTTAAGACAATAAATTTTGTGTAAATAAGAAGTCAATCTTTCTTTATTAGAATTTGTACTCAGTCAAATAATACCCACCCTCCCCCCATATAAAATAAAACGAGAAATGTGTGTATACATAGAGAGGTGTGTGTATATTTGTATATGGAGTGAGTTTAAGCTCGCTGCTCAAGCACATGTGTGACCTAAAGTCAAAGTTTAATGTGAGGTCTAACTTTGAAAAAGAAAGTTATGATATATATTTTTATTTGAAATCCATTTTTCTACTTTTTTTAGATGCAAAGTTGTCAATGATTACTTTATAATCGACTTCCTCTAATAATTTCTTTCCAATTGATAATACGAAAAAGGGCCTAAAATACCCCTCAAGTATTGAATTTGGTACAATAAAGCCCTCCTTCCACCTTTTTGAATAAAAAAGCACTTACCGTTTATTTTCTGGATCAACTATGCCCTTATTTCTAACAACCTTCTATTAAATAATAAAAAAATAATTTTAATCCACGTGTTATATCTCCATTGGCCCAACTTAAAATCCAGCCCTAATCTCCCGCCCCACCCGTAACCCGTCCCATTACTGACCCGCCCGCCTCACGAATTCATTAAACCCAAACTAAACAACACCCGACCACATTCAGACAAAAAAATATTTAACCCTACTGTCTAAGAGCGAAAATGGTTGGCGATTAAAGAGGGTGAAATCTGATTCAAGTCTTGGGATTCTCTACAAGGAAATACTTTACACTTGAAGATTTCTACTCTTCTACTCTTTCAAGTAAGTTTAAACTATTATTTTGGCGAATAATTTAGGGTTTAGGGTTTTTTTAAAATTTGCATTTTGTGTTGCTTTCCATATATTTTCATATGCATTTTAGATTCTCTGTTTTCTTCCATGCTTTTGATGTCTTTTTTGTAGTCAATTTTGGGTTGCATGTGGTCCCTTTTCGTTTTTTCTTGTCTGAAGTTAGAGGTTTATTGTTGGTTGTGGCTGGTTAAATTATTGGTATGTGGTCCTATTTTTTATCGATTCCAGTTATTTAATTTTAGTTTGTCGATTCCAGACTATACTTTATACGGTCTGTGGAATGTGTCATTGTTGCGTTGCTTTTTATGAGTTTCCATGTGTTTTTTAGCTTCTTTGTTTTCTTCCATGTATTTAATGTCGTTTTTGTAGTTAAATTTTGGTTGCATGTGGTCCATTTTCGTTTGTCCTATGCAGAAGTTATGGTATACATTGTGGTTGGTGGCTAGTTTAATTATTGGGATGTGGGTCCTATATTTTGTCCATTTCAGTTATTTAATTCATGTATGCTTTTATTTTTATCTGTACTTTATTGGTATGGGGTTCCTTTATTCTTATTGAAACTTTAATTTTCTATTTTAATATGTCTAATAGATCCCCTTTCCCTTTCTTTTAAGGCTTGCATTTGTCTTTTTGAAGAATGAATCACAAGGTGAACTTGGTATTTAACTGCGGGGGCAAGTGGATTTTGAAACCTCAAGTTTTATATATTAAGAAATTGAGTCATGTACTGCAAGCCTATGATGTGGATTTACTGTCTTATATAGACATATGTTCAGAATACATTAAAAATTGTGGGTTTAGTAAGGTGGAACAACTACTAGTCATTGGACCTTCTGGTAGGTACTTCATAGTTGAAAGTGACTCAGGAATTAGGACAATACAGTCTTCACTATCAAATAACTTTTGTGTGCTTCAATTATTTGCTATTAATGAGGGTGAGGTACATGTCACAGTTCCTAGCATCATTCACTATAATGAACCCTATAATGTCTCTGTAGATGTTGGTACTGATTGTGAATCTTCTGAAGATGATGAACCTTATGCTTATATGATTAACTCTAGTGATTATGATACTGATGAGTTAGATCTATTTAGAAAGGAAAGGACTAGGGAAATCAATGACAAATTGGACAAGTATAAGGAGTTGGAGATGGGTATGAGCTTTAAAGATTTAGCTGAAGCTAAAAGAGTGGTTGGCTACTATGTTGTTGTTAATAATAAGGGACTTAGAATTGAGAAGAGTGATACTGGTAGAGTTAGATATAGTTGTGATGTTGGATGTCCTTTTGTGTGCTTGATATCAAGGGATAATAGAGCTCAAGGTTTTAAAATCAAGACTCTAAAAAGTAAGTATAATTGTGCTCCAGCATATAAGAATAGAAGAGCTACTCCACAAGCATTGGCACACTACTTCAAGAATAAAGTACAAAATAATCCTAAGTATAAAGTGAAAGACATGAGGGTTGACCTGGAGGATAGATTCAGCCTTAATATTAGTTATTCAAAGATGAAGAGGGTTAAAAGACTTGTCTTAGAGAAATTAGAGGGTAGCTACATTGATGATTACAATAGGCTAGAGGCCTATGCTCAAGAATTGAGGGATAGTAACCCAGGCTCTGATGTGATTATAAATATCTCTAAAGATGCTTTGGCAGAAGGAAAAAGAAGATTTCTTAAAATGTATGTGTACTTCCAAGCTTTGAAGAGTGGCTGGAAAGCTGGTTTGAGACCCTTAATAGGTCTGGATGGCACATTTTTGAAAGGGAAGTGCAGGGGAATTCTAATGGTTGTTATGGCTCAAGATTCAGTGAAATACTTTTACCCACTTGCTTGGATAGTGGTGGATAGAGAAACATCTAGAACATGGAAGTGGTTAATGGAGCTATTGAGATCCCCATTAGAGCTGGGAGATGGTGAAGGAGTGACATTTATGTCAGATATGCAGAAGGTACTTCTAATTTTTATTATTCATTTCCAATGTTAGGTTTACATTATGTATTAATAAACTTTCTTTAATATTGCAGGGTTTGCTGGATGTTGTGTCTACTGTGGTACCTAAATTACATCATAGATGGTGTGTTAGGCATTTTGAAGCTAATTGGAGCAAAAATTGGAGGGGTGTAAAGATGAAAAAATTACTATGGTGGTGTGCTTGGAGCACTTATGAAGAAGAATTCAAAGATCATTTGAAGACAATGGGTGATATTAATAAAAATGCTGCTAAAGATCTCATATGGTACCCACCCCATAACTGGTGTAGGGCTTACTTTGATACCACATGTAAGAACTACATGGTTGATAACAACTTTACAGAATTATTCAATAAATGGATTCTTGAGGCTAGACAAAAGCCTATTATCAAGATATTGAAAGATATTAGAGTGAAGGTAAATTTCTAAGAGCCTTTTACTTCATTGTTTCTAAATCATAATCATTCCATTTTTTCCTAATGTGGTACCACTGTTTGATATTGATTTTTTCTTGTTTGGAAGGTCATGACTATGTTGAAAGATCGTGAAGAGGAATGTAGAACTTGGAGAGGCGAATTTAGTCCTTATGTCATGGAGTTGCTGAATAATTTCACACAGAATGCACAATGGTGTGAAGTTATTTTTAATGGAGACAATGGATATGAAGTTGTTGAAGGTGCAGACAGGCATACAGTCAATCTTCTACTTAAGAAGTGTACATGTAGAACATGGGACTTGTCAGGAATATCATGTCCTCATGCCATCAAAGCTTTAGATAATAACAAAGAAGATCCATTGAGTGAAGTGCATTGGTGGTATTCAAAGAAAGCCTACATGTTGGTGTACATGCATAAACTACAATCAGTAAGAGGTGATAAATTCTGGAAATTTGAGCCAACACATGCAATGGATTCACCAGAAGTACATAGAATGGTTGGTAGGCCAAAAGTAAAGAGAAAGAGAGAAAAAGATGAGGCAAGAAAGAGAGAAGGAGTTTGGTCAGCTTCAAGAAAAGGGGCTTGTGATGACATGTGGGCACTATGGCAATAGAGGTCACAACATCAGAAAATGTCCTTTGGTAAGTACAATATTCTTCTTAACTGTCTTAGCAATCTTTTTACTACTATATTCTCCCTGTCCTAACAGTCTTCTTACTACTATTGTAGGTTGAGGGATGTTCTCAAGATGTGCAAGATGTGCCTCAGACAGCACCTCAGGACAGTCAAAATTAAGAGTATGCATTTATGCCTACTCCTGGACTGAGGGTGTTTACTAGTCCAATCCATAAAGCAACTCAAGCATCATCCTCTGTTTTACCAGAAAACAAGCAGACAAAAAAGTCTGTTGCACCTAAAGTCTGCTATCAACAGTTTGATGTATCCCAAGGAACACTTCAACAGTCTGTTGCATCTCAAGGCATACTTCAACAGTTTGCTCCATGTTCAGATATTGCTGATGATGAAAGTGAATATGAAAATGGAGATGAAGACGATGAAGAGCCAATTCTGAGGCCTAAAGTGATATCTGAAGCTAAGACTAGGCTTCAACAAAAGAAGTTGCAAAAACCAACTGGAATTAGAAAGATCAACTTCAAAGGAGATGAGACTGGTGTGAATATACCTACTAACTTGCCATATTCCCCAAAGAAAGTTACTTGGAAAGGCAAAGCAGCAATGACCTCTAACCAGTTGGTAGCAGAAAAGGAAAACAGAGTTGGTAAACTGAAGGCTAAGAAGGCCAAGTGTTAGGGAAGATTATAATGACTGACTGTTTTTTTTGTAATGACTGATTCAAGTACTAGTATTTTGCTATTTGTTTTTGGTGAATCAGTTGGAGAAATTACTGTATTGATTCACCCGAAAAAAATCTTTTGTTGTACTTAATGTAGGGTGAAACACTATGTTGATAGTTTAGTTATATTTATGGTGTGGTATTTAGTTATTTTTTGGTGGTATTTATGACAGAGCAGTTTTAGTTATGTTTATGATTCAAGAAGTAGTGCATGCATTCAATTATGGTTTGGTGTTTATGGTTTGGTATTCAAGAGTATGAACAGATTTGTTTGGATGAAGTGGTGAACAATCACAGTGCTATTCATATCTTTGTCGTCTCTCATTTTGAGCAACAAAACGACCCGTTAGTCTAAACAGTTTTATGATAGAGGGACTATTGTATTACCTTCAACACTAACAGTTAACAAACCACTTCATGTTACATAAAAACTGCAGGACCATAAATTAACAAACAATTAACCAACACTACATGTTACATAAAAACTACATATTACATTAACCACTTCAACACTAACAGTTAAAACTCTAACTATTATAGAGTACATTACATAAAAATTACATATTATATTAAACAATGTTAGCACTAATCTGCAAACTACCTAGAAACACTAATCTGCAAATTACCTATTAACCAACGTTAATAACCAACGCAACAACAACCACTTGACATAAAGTAAAGTAGAAAGACACAGAATCTTTAAATACTTCTCAATCCATCATCTTCAACGCGGCAAAAAACACAAAAGCAGCCCATGACCATAGCAGTACTCTTCTCAATTGATTAACTTTTAATTCTAAATTGGAACATTTCTCATTCAAGGCAGATACTTTGTTCAAATCTGCAGCTTTGCTACGAAACATATCAGCCACAGTCTGCTTCAACTTATTCCTTTCTTGACGAAGGGTATCTAATGAATTTTTTTAATTATGGATAAAAATTGACACATGAGGTGAAAATTGTTCATCGCGCCATTCCCAATAACGACAACCGTTCTTCTCAGAACGACATCATTTGTAGAATCTACGACCACCATTCATATGTGTCGTAGCAGTAAAATAGTTGGCAATTAATCCGCAATAACATATACGGGAATCACCTTGGTCAAGAGAAGAAGCAGAAGAAGATTCAGACATTTTAACCAATAGGAAGAATAGTTATGAATGTAAATTCAAAAAGAAGAAACAAACTTGGGAGGTAGGAGATGGGAGATGGAGAATTTGAAAAACCCTAATGAAAAGAGGAAGAAAAAGATGTTGTTGAGTCTTTAAAGATTTCTTTAGATTGGGTTTAATGAATTCGTGGGGGCGGGCGGGTCAATAATGGGGCGGGTTATAGG